>JAMKPZ010002291.1:0-30450 GCA_024699675.1 Amphibolis antarctica
AAAAAATATCCACAAACATCTTTCAAATTTAATCACCGTATTGCTAATTAATGAAAAATTAATTATATACACGTGAATGAATTGTTTAAGTTAAAGGACAGAGTGTTTTTAAATTTCAGCTGCAGCATGAGAGAGAGTGTTTTTAAATTTCACCTGCCGATGAGAGAGACTGCTTTTAAATTTTAGCTGCTGTAGGAGAGAGAGTCTTTTTAAATTTCACGTACATGAGAGAGAGTGTTTTTATGTTTTTCAATTTCAATCGTCGATCGTAAGATCGACGGACGCCTACAGAACTCGTGCCCTCTTATAAATAATTAAAAATACTTTATACTTATATTCATAAAAAAATTAACAAAAAATGAAGATATTCATAGATAAACAGATAAATATTAATTTTTTTTAATTTAAAAATTTTACAAAAGATTTATTATAAAAAATTTACAAGTTTTTAAAAAAATTGAAAAATTACATCACATTTTTAAAATTCACAAAATTTTAAAAATTACTTCTGTTTAATTATTCTTATATTATTTGAATATTTAATCGTAGACTATTTTACAATTCTCTCGTTAATTTACCAACGTATCTTAATTTACATCGAAAATTTAAATAAATAATCAAAAAATATAAAATTAAGATTTCATTCAAATATTTTTAAAGTTTTTATTTCATTCTAACTATTCACTGTATTTACCAAAACACAAAAACCACCCAAATGTATACGCATTATTTATTTGAGTGTTTCAGGTAGGTTAAATTTTACGATTTAAAAAAAAAGAAAAGATTTATGATAAAAATGTAATAAATTTGATTTAATTTTATAAATAGTAAAAAATATAAAAATTATTTAATAAATAATATTATAAAATATTATGATAAATAATAAAAAATATAATTATACAATAATAAACATACAAATAATACCAATACCGTTGATCGTGTTAAAATTGTATCGTGCCGGCACGTATTTTCCAACCTCTTGCCGATAATGGACGATACACATATATCCGAGGTCCCATTTCTTCCGCAAATAGGGAAGAGGGCAGTTACTCTACCCGAGAAGAGAGAGAGAGAGGGGGGGAGGAGAAAGACCGAAAGAGACAGCGCGCGCTCACTCCAGGTAGCGTGCGAAACCCGCCAATTGACCGGCAAAATGCTGACTACCAAAGGTAAAACCGGAGTTGCGAACGAAAAAGCCACTGGACATAGTAAAGTGGACGGAGGAGGGGTGGACGAGGACGAACGACGGCTTGCAGAATCACGCGGTGGCTGCGCCGAGGATTCCGAGCCATGGCTGCAGGTCTTGCCAGCCGCCAACTGAAAGCCATGCTCCGCAAGAACTGGCTCCTCAAGAAACGCCGTCTTTTGACGACGTGTGTCGAGGTCCGTCCGTCTTCATCCGACACCGCTTCTCCTTTTTGATGCCTTTCATGCATCGGATTTCGAATCGGTTTTCCTTTGCTCACAGATTCTGCTGCCGACGATCGTGATGCTGCTGCTGATCGCCGTCAGGACGAGAGTTGACACGACGATTCACCCCGTCCAAGCGTGCGTCAATGGAGAGAAAAAAATTGATCTATGTTTTTCTTATTAATGTTGGATCGGCGTTGGGGTTGAGGGGGGAGTTGTTTTTCGTTGGCCTTGTAGGTATGTCAAGGAAGGCATGTTTGTGGAGATTGGAAGAAGCGTGACGTCTCCAAGTTTCGATTCTATTTTGGGGATGCTGGTGGCTCAAGGTGAGCATCTCGCGTTTGCTCCTGACAACGACGACACCAGGCTCATGCTCCAAGTGCTTTCCATAAAATTCCCTCTGCTGAAGGTACTCCACATTTGCGAGCAACCTGCAATTTTAAGTGTCTGAGAGAAAATAACGGCTATTCCAGTGGATAAATAAGCTGCCAATTCTCAAGTCCCCACTTCTTCCCCGACTCACAACTCAATGTCATAGAAACCAGCATCCAATCTGTCATTGGCATCAGTCGTTTGAATGACACCTACTTTAAGCCAATGCCGTATATGCCAATTGGAGGTACTAATTTCCTTGCGTTGACAGATGGTCGGAAGAATATACAAAGACGAGGATGACCTGGAAACTTACTTACGTTCTAAGCAGTACGGTATAGTTGATCATGCCAGGTAATAACACAAGAACAACAACCACAAACTACAGGAAATTTTCAGTTCACGAATAGCGTTGTAGTTTATAAATTTCAAAAAACTGCTGTTACACATTGAGCATGGTTCCTTCACTTCAGATGATGCTGAATGAAAATATTTTCCACCCTTAAGAAATTAAATGCTTGCCCATTTTGTTCATAATAATGCACAGTAACAACTTTCTAATCACCTGAAGAAGAGATCCAAAGCAGCTTGTAAACGTTTTAGTATGTCAATTCTCTCACTGATTTTTCAAGAGAGCTGACAATCTTATTTTATGCTTGTAATTTGATTTTGCCAAATTCTTGTTTCCAAACTAATCATAACTTGATATTCCCTTTTCACATTATCAAACGGAAGTGTTACATGATTTACAGTTAATTGGATGTACCAATCAAATAGATCCTTATGTTTGACTTCTTATTTATGGATGTGTGTTGACATAAGTATGCCATCATGCAACATCAACATAACCCCAACCCTACAAAATATAGTCAAATGTTTTTGATGATGATAAAAACAGAGATGTTGAAATTTTTTTTTTGTGGAGGTGTTTTTCTTCCAATTGAGTTTGACTTATCAGATGGTTTGGATCAGTAGGGCTAGGTGGATTGGCTGATGTTGGCTGTTTAGATGCTTGACCTACAAAATAATGAAAATGAATGACTTTGGTGTGGGGTTAGCGAAATCATTTTCGATGCTTAAGTTAGACGAGTATATGTTGGAGATACATTAGGTTTTTGAGAAGGGTTGCATAGCTTTCAATGGACATTAGCTCAATATCTACGACACATCAACTCCATGGGAGGGTTGCACCATTCAACTAGCCTACATGCAATCTCCACATAAGGATTGTTCTATGTCATAAGGGTATAAATGAATTGGTTTAAAATGTGCTAAAGGCCAACTTATTACTTGTCTTGAGATAATGGGTGATGACCTAATAGATAAGGCTACAATCCATTTTTTCCATGACTTGAACTTAATTTGATTTAACCCAATTTAAAGTAATGGGTTAGAGATGAGTTAATAGGTCTAATGGGTGAATTTTAGTTTTGTTAGATATAGAGTTACTTTATAATTTGTAAATGGGTTATTGGATATCCATTTACACATGGATATCCATCTCATATATATACTTTGTAGCTCCTTCTTTGGGATGTGAAATACCATTTCTACCCTTTTAGCATGGTACTAGAGTACCAGGTTACCAAACCTTATCCATCGACCACCCCATCCTTTGCTGATCTTGTTCATCGTTGCTATCCTCACCAATGATGTCATTAATGTGTTCCACTACTTCCGCCATCCTTTTCAGCCCTATCTGTCCTTTCCCCCACTCCTTTCTCATTGGATCCCATTCCCTTTGGCTTGCAACATGCTAGAGCATGTCACACTACCCTATATGTCACATGAAGTTTCTCGTTGACTTAATTTTTGGTTTGTGTTGACCATCCAATGATCTTTTATGGAGTTAATATAGGTTTGATTTGTACAAAGCATGGTCATTTATAGGTTGAAACCTTATTAGATTCAGGATATGCTAGAGACAAAGAAGATTGGAAATCTACATCAGGATTATGCACATATGTTAGGGTTGATCTAGTAACCTAGAGCAACAATAAACAAAATGTGATTTTCTGGTCTGGTGTAGCTGCAAAAGATCGATCTATGGTTCAAACTTTGTGTAAGATGATGTGCATAAAGTCCTTCCTAAATGAATTGGAGTTTACCATAAGTACTTCTATAGAAATGTATTGTGGCAGTCAAGCAATTATATTTATTGCCAATAATCTCACCTTTCACAAAATGACAAAATACATCGAGGTAGACTTTTTAAGAATAATCACTATTTTCTCAAAATTCATTTAATCACTCTATAATTGGCTATATACATTCCTTGTACTCATTTGTTGAAGATTAGTGCCAATAATCACTCTTTTCATGGAGTAACCATTTTGGCATGTTGGTTAGAGGGAGGATTAGGTGTGCTTTCTTAAAAAAGAAATATATAACTTCAAACAAAGCCTGTAAGCTTAGTTTGAGAAGTTTAGTTGCGTTGTTACCTCTAGTGGTTTTCATTGTTGTTGTGTACATCACTTATTGTTTTGCAGAACTCCTAGGGGATTTGTGTTACTTGCTCTGTATATAGATGATATTTTAACTGACAGCAGTGTTATAGTAATTTAGGAAACCAAAGACTATTTGTAGGCTCATTTTAGTACTGATGTGGGTCATCCAAAATACTTATTGGGAAATGTGTTTGCATTTGTAGGAGACAGGATGTCCTTATCACAGAGTATGCATTAAGCCTTTTACAAGAGATAGACTTTCTAAGGTGTAAAGCTAAGTGTACACTTTTTGATATGAAAATTGACTTCTAGTATGGTACATCTCTTTCCTTCGATGACAATGGTAGATATAGACTCCTTATCGGGAACTTGATATGTTTGATTGTTACTCGTCTAGATATAACTTATGTTGTAAGTGTACTCAGTTAATTTGTGCATGATTTAAGGATAGTACATTAATAAGGAACCATATGAGTGTTAGCTTACATTAAAAAGGTTCTTATACAAGGATTGATATATAAAAAGAATGAACATCTAGGTGTTGATTCTTGTTATACAAGTGATGAAAGGTGATTGAAAGTCTACTTTTGAATTCTGTACCTATGTTGGATGTAACCTAGTTACATGATGTTACAAAAAGTAAAATGTGGTCTTTAGGTTTAATGTGGTAGCAGAATATTGATCTATGGTTTAGAGATTTTGTGAGGTGATGTTGCTCTAGTCTTTTCTAAGCGAGTTTCAGTTTTTTGTCAATACACCCATGCCTATATAATGCAACGACCAAGTAGTTATTTTCATTGCAAATAATCTCACATTCCATGTGTGCACCAAACACATAGGTTGATTTACATTATGTTAGGAATATGGTGATAGAGTTATTTCTATACTTTATACTTAGTCATCTAATCAACTGACAGATATTTTCACTAAAGGCTTGAGTATATGGCTATATGATATTCTATGTACCAAACTAGATATGATTGATATGTATATTTTAGTTTGAAGGGGAGTGTTAGTGCATTATATTAATTGTTATGTAGTGTTGTGTTATTATATGCGTGTGGGTATAGGGTATATCCATTTACTATCCATACCTATAAGTATGTAATGAGTGATTGGCAATAACACACCTTTTGTTTTTCTCCTTACATTCTTGTTGAAGATGTGCAAGAAGAAGAGATGCTTGCAGTCCTTTGGCTTTTCATTGCAAAAAAGCAATTGAAATTTGCCTCTCCAGCCTATTTGCTTCCAAAAACTCTGGTAACCAATCTGTTTTGCATCAATAACCACATGAACAGATGAATTTTAAGAGGAGACCTGCCACTCCAGACCAAACCATGAACTCATCATTTGCTGCTAGAGGTTCCAATAAGAAGCTATAGTGGTTCCTTACGGTGAAAAGGTTTGAGTTGCCCCACTTCCAAATTCTACTGTCCTGACCCTCAGTTATCAAGTCAAAGAAATTTTGAAAGAAAAAATTCGGGAAGCCATATAAGCCAGGAGACTTGTCCACTGCCATGTCAAAAACGTTAACTTTTATCCCATCCAAGGTAACTTGTCAGATTAACCGTCTCCTAGTCTGAAATACTTGGAATAAAATCTGAGGTCCATCTTGGTGTCCAACCCTTGCGAGAATCAAATATCTTCTCAAAAGTGATCTGCAATCTGTAATTTAGCCTGGTTGCCCCCTCAATGGGGTTGTCTTGAATTTGAATCTTGTTGATACTGTCATCTACTTTTGGCATACTTGCGAAAGAAGCTTGTGTTATTGTCCCTTTCTTTGAGCCAAGTTTCACATCATTGTTGACATCAACCGATTTCCTCCAGTTCCAGTATGCTTTTAAGCTCCGATTTTGCATTGGCTTTAGTCTCTCAATCAGCTTCGGTAATGGTTGAAATTTGTTCTTTCCTATCACTCTTAACATTTGTTGTAAACATTTCTGTCTTTTGGTCTTTACATTTCTGAACATATATTGTTCTCCATTTGATGATTTCTTCTTTCAATCTTTTTAGCTTCTTAGAGAAATGAGAGAAGGTAATTTTCTCTTCTATTGACAACACCCAGTCAGATGCACCAACTCGCTAAATTTGACCTCTCTCAACTACCTAGCCTTAATTCCGGAAAGGATCTTGCCTACCCTCTTCTTTCAGCACCTAGACAAGTGAGGCATGATTAGATCTCACCCTTACTAGGCCTTAACTCTTGCCTGCAGATAAAGCTCTTGCCAATCACCATTCCATTGTTTGCAGATAAAGCTCTTTACAATCACCATTAATCAAAACCTTATCAATCCTCAATAAAATTGGTTGCTTCTGGAGGTTAGATCATGTAAAAGGGTGGCCTTCAATTGGAATTCAAGAACAACAACAATAGCAATCCAAGCTATAATTTACTATTTGGGCTTAACCACATGAATCCTTTTCTTCTGTAGATTTCTATTTATAGTTAAAATCTTCAGTTAAAATATTTTCTCATAATTTCTAAGTAGTTTTAGACTTTCCTCTACTTCTTTTAGTTCTTTTACACTAATTAACTCTCTCTCCCAACTAATGCATTCTTTGGTCTCCTAAGGATATGACCAAACCATTTAAGTCAATTTTCTCTTCTCTTATCTCCTAAGGCATCTTTGCAGTTTGCTTTTAGATCTTACCTGCTTGATGGGATGCTTGTCATGTACTTCAATTTTTTGTTCTAAACATTATTGTAAGACTACTGAAACTGGAAAATTTGATCAGAAATGTTCTTTGGGCGTGCTTTTAATTTGGTATCTGAATGATACTTGATGGTTTTTGTTCCAAGTTATACCATGCCTGGCATTTTTTACTTATTTTTCATTCATGTAAGATGTCATTTATGCAATAATATTTACACATGAATTTAAAAGTGGAATAATTTCTTTTTTGAGGGTACTCTGGACACTAATATCAACAAAACAAGGTTAAAACTGAATCTCCCTTGCTTTTATCATTCTGCACAATATTTGATATTCTGATTGTGATAATTTTTTTAAGAGGTATTCTGATTTTGATATTGGACATGGTCTCTTATAGACACACTACTTTCCTACAGGAATTTGTCTAACCCTAAGATCAGAGGAGCAATAATATTTCATGAACATGGACCTCAGCTATTTGATTATAGCATACGTCTCAATCACACATGGGCATTTTCTGGCTTTCCTGATGTAACAACCATCATGGATGTTAATGGAGCCTATCTTGATGACTTGCAACTGGGTGTTAATATTATACCAACCCTTCAGTATGGTCTCAGTGGTTTTCTCACCGTAAGAATCCATCTTTCCTACTTCTGTATGCTGGATATTCAAATTATGTCATTTGATTGATTGACAACATGTCACTTTGTGTTTCTTGATTAGATTTACCTCAACTTACAGTTTAGCAGTCCATTTAAAAAAACTTGTCTGGTACCTTTTTTTGTTTCAGGGAAATTAAGTTGTTAACTTTATGGTTTTGTAGTGTCATTTATAAGAAATTGATACTTTTTGATAAATCATGTATTTTATACTTGGTAAAATTTTTTCTTTTATCATGAAATTTGGATAAAAATTTATAGTCAAGCAAACTTTTGAAGTTCATCCTGTGTGTCTTGGTCAATAACCTTTGATATCTCACTTTATTTGCACCATTACAGATGCAGCAAGTGGTGGATTCTTTCATTATTTTTGCTGGTCAACAAAACATCACCAACTTCCTCACTGAGCAAAATGAAGGACTGACTTCAAATACAAGTGCAATTCTGTGTGATTCTAGTCATCCATGGTCACAATTCAGTCCTGCAAATATCAGGATCGTCCCATTTCCAACTCACGCATACACAGATGATGAATTTCAGTCTATCATCAAGAAAGTTATGGGTATCTTGTATGTTTATCAATTTTTGATTTTTTCTTTTGGTCAGTGGAAACTAACTATAACTTTAGATTTAATTGTATATTTTTTCAGCCATATTATGGTTAACATCGATGAAAGAAAATGATGTTATTATATATACCTTCAACAGGATCTATGCAATTTGTATTCTGTTATTTTCTTAGAATTTTTAATCCTGAACATGCTAGCTTTAATTTTCTTCATCATCATCAGGCAATATACTGTAATTTTAGAAAATT
This sequence comes from Amphibolis antarctica, assembly GCA_024699675.1. NCBI lineage: Eukaryota > Viridiplantae > Streptophyta > Magnoliopsida > Alismatales > Cymodoceaceae > Amphibolis > Amphibolis antarctica. Next base: position 8,363 of record JAMKPZ010002291.1, read on the forward strand.
TCTAGCTATACTGTTAAAACAAGAATGTTGGTGGTACCTCTTCTTTGACTGCATATCCATTGGTTTGTGGTGGAGAAATTTGGTGGGTCTTCCTCCCAATTTTGAATTCTATATGGATACCTTTTGGTGGAAATGGGAATTTAGAAGTAGTGAATATGCAAGATGTTCCCATATATGGATGATCCTATCACATGTCATATGGTGGTGTAGATGGTCAGTAAGAAACTGCAGAGTTTTCTGTCACACATCCACTTGCTCAAAGAATTGGAAAAGTTAGGTCGTAGACAATGTGATAGAGTGGTTTGGAGAAGACTCACAACAATGGTGATGTGGTAGATGGAATTTCTCGTGCTTGGATTGAGTTTATTGTCGTTCACTAGTACCTTGTTTGTTGGTTGACTGACTTTTCTTGTATTTTGTTCCTTCTCCCTTTGTGGGCTTTCTCTAAAAATCCATCCCTCTCCTTATTGCTCAAAAAAATCAAGGTGAGGGCCTTGGTACTAATACTTGTCACCATTTTTTTGCATGTGATATACATAATACAATTAAATTTATGTAACATTTATTCATTTTCATTTAAAAATAATTGAATTTCTGAAAATTCCAGCAAAATACAGGAGAAATACCAATAATTGCGATTTCTACAATTTTTGTGTGAGATTGTGAAGATTAAGTAAGTTATAATTTCGTATGTTATGTTATTTATGTAGTTATGGGCTGGTCCGGTGGGTTTGTAGTGGGCCCAATGCGTTTAGTTGAGTATTAAGAGTTGTAGGGAAAGGGGATTAGGGTTTTCATGCTATTTGTTTGTGTTATGTGACCTTGAAGCATATTGTTGCTCAAAGTATAGCTTATTTTTCATATTATTTCATCACCTCCACCACCATTGTGCCTTGACGATCTCATAGGTATTTCCTCTGATCTTTGTCTTATTTAGTATCAAAGTCACTAAATGAGGGCAACCCACCCAACTCTGCAACTACTGATACTGAGATGGTGACAAACATTGCCTTGTTTGATTTGATCTGTCAACTTGACACAAAGATGGAGAATTGACTAAACTTGTTAGAAGCATGGATGGAGATGATTTCTGGCACTGAGACACAATTGGTAGGTTACACAATGAACTTCTTTGAGGCTGATGGAGGATCGTTGTTGGGGGGAGGAGGAAATCGAGCACTGACGCATATGTGTTTTGATTTCCCTTGGTTTGACGGCTTGAGCAATCTAGACGAGTGGGTGCATGCAATCAAAAAGCTCTTGGCCTACAATTGCGTTAGCCAAGATGAATGTGTTGTAGTCACAAACATTAATTTCAGAGGGCTAACAAATCGTTGGTTTAGGGTTTGCGAGTAGCGGTGATTGAGTTTCATGGGGGGAGTTTGTGCATGCACTATTGGCTTGATTTGGAAATGACTCTCTTTGGAATTTCAAGGAAGAACTCTTCAAGCTTCATCAAACAGGGTCATTGGCAGATTACCTTAATGACTTAGATAAGTTCTCCACATTGTGTTGCCGACCTAACTGAAGATAGCTTGGTACAATGTTTCATCGGTAGGCTACGTCAAGACCTCTGTGTGGAGGTAAAGTGCTATTAACCGTCAAATCTGCCTATGGTGGTGGCAATTGCCAAGATACACTATTTGAGGATATTGGAGAGGGCCAAGTGAGTGCCCATGGTACAAGACAAGAGAAGTTGGGGAACTGTCTGGCGGACTACAATGGTGTCTTTACCAGTGCAATGAGCAATAGCCAGTGGGAGAGTATCGACTAACTGGGGAGACAGAACATGCACAGGCACATCGAGTCAACTAAGAGGAGCACCTTTTTTAGGGGGGGGGAGGGTGTTAAATAAATGTAAGTTGCCAAACTGTTACGTGAAAACGAGCAAGGTAGAAGGGAGTTGAGACAATAAAAAATCCCACAAGAATTATGTATGTAAAAATAAGATGTTGTATTTGTTAAGACACAAAATCCGATGGGGAAAAAGAGATGGAACCACTTGAAATTGCAGTGCCTATTGAAGATGACCTACTTTTACAAACTACATTGCATGCGGTTGCAAGAGGGGAATGACTTAATACACGACGGCTACGTGAAAAATATGCTAGGAAGGATATCACAGTCATGGTGGATGAAGTACTCATAACTTCGTTAACAAGGCATCACTCGTAGCGTGGAAGCTCTTGGTTTGCCATAGGTAGGGATTGAGAGTGGAATTGGCTTTGGGATCATGCATCAAGTGTGAGGGTTACTACTTGAATGTGAAATTGATGGTGGCGGGAACCCTATTTTTTTTTTTTGTTGAGGGAACCCTAATTTGCTTATACCTATATGTGGTGTAATTGGGTAGTTGTGATATTATTATAGGCACCCACTAGTTACGACTTCGGGGAGATATCCTATTCAACTTTGATGAGATGAAATGTTAGTTTGTGATGGATGGCTGGCCGATCATGTGGAAGGGAAGATCACCTAAACAAATACAAGTGGTGGACTTAGGGATGATTGATAAAGAGGCAAAGCAAATCGCCTACATGGCCTTGGTGCGAGGTGAGGTTGTTTAGGACATTGAAGGGGAGCTATGGGGACAACTGCCAGAGGTTGAGAAGCTCTTGCAGAAACACCAACACCTTTTTTCAGATATGCAAGGTTTACCATCAGTGAGATCCACAGATTATAAACTTACATTAAAGAAAGGGTTAAGTGTGGTAGTTGTCCGCCTGTAAAGATATGCATACTTTCAATGTTGAGAAATTGAGAAACAGATATAGGCATATTTAGCTTCAAACTAGGTGTGCCCCAGTGTTAGCGAATTTGCTTTGTCGGTGTTATTAGTTAAGAAGAAGGATGGGTCGTGGTGGTTATGTATTGACTACTGTGAGTTGAACAAAAGGATGATTGATTAAAGACAGGTATTCGATGTTGATCATTGATGAGTTGTTGGATAAGTTGGGGGGGGGGGGGGAGATGGTTATCCAAGATTGATCTTAGTTTTGTATACCACTAGATTTGCATGACAAAGCAAGATATCCACAAAATAGCTTTTTGCACTCACAATGGGCTTTATGATTTAGTCTCTACAACACACCTACCACATTCCAAGCCGTTATGAATGACTTGTTTCGACCATTTCTGAGGTAGTTTGTTTTGGTATTTTTTGATGATATACTAGTCTATAATACCACTCATGACATCCATTTGTAGCATTTGGACACTGTGTTACAGGTCTTGACACAGAACACATTTTATGCTAAGAGAAGTAAGTGCGAATTTGTTGTTGTTAACACCATCAATTATTTGGGTCATGTGGTGGGTGATGTGATAGTTAAATTATAATTTCGTATGTTATGTTATTTATGTGGTTGTAGGCCGGTCCAATGGGCTTGTAGTGGGCCCAATGCATTTAGTTGAGTATTAAGAGGTGTAGGGAAAGGGGATTAGGGTTTTCATGCTGATTGTTTGTGTTGTGTGACCTTGGAGCATGTTGTTGCTTGAAGTGCAACTTATTGTTCATCTTGTTTCATTGCCTCCACCACCATTGTGCCTCGAAGATCTCATAGGTATTTCCTTTGATCTTTGTCTCATATATGTAATACAATGAAATTTAGGTAATATCTATTCCTTTGCACTTGAAGATCATTGAATATACCTAAATTTTAGCAAAATCATGGAAAATACTGAAAATATTTATTTGCTATGATTTTATGTAAGATTTATCTAATGCATACTTTCCATGGCACCTAGGTAGTAGGCCGGGATGCCTGTCAACACTTGGGAACCCATTAAAATATTTTATTTTATATTTTTTAAAGTATATTATATATATATATATACACACATATGTTATAATTTATTAATTAATCCTGTATAGTTTTAGCTTTATTATTTCCTAAATAACATTCAAATATATAAATAATTCAAAGATAACATCGAAATATTAGGTGTAATAATACTAATACGTATATTTTGCTAACATATATAATTGTATATTTTAATAGTCATGTATATTTTATTAATATCCCATCAAAAAATTTACATTTAAGTTTTTTGCATGGAAATTTTTTTTAAAATCTTAAGAATATATATTTAATTAAATGTGAAATCAATTCAAACAAGACAAAGTGAACAGTCAAGACATGATCAATTCATGCTTCTCAAAAACACAAACTGCAGAAAATCAGGGAAAACTCTTAAAAATGGAAATTGTTTTAAATAAAATATACAAAGCAAACTTAGATCTTACCTGATTACAAAGGATTTCATCAATAATAAAAGCTAGACACAGTGCATGTCTATGATGTTGAGAAAATAAGGAAATGGAAACAACTAAAGAATGTTTGGAATAGATCAGAAGGAGATGAAGAGGTGAGAAAACCAAGTGCAGACGCTCTCTGGAAAACAGAGCCAACTTGAATAGGTATTGGGAAATGTTATTGAGGTGGGCGCTGAGGTACAACTTGGGATTTGAGTGGGTCACCCTTTAGACCTTTACCCTTCTCTAGGTACCAGGTGCTTTAAGGCATGCAACTAGATGCTGCTGAAGCATCTTGGGGCTATCAAGGTGTTTTTTTAATATAAGTTAGAGTGGATCCAATGGAGGAATCCATTTAGGATCTGTTTATGGGGCTTTTATAAAACAAAGAGAAACCCTAATTTTTTTTTTCTGTCTTCTAAACTCATCCTCATCTCCTCCTCCCTTTGCTAGCATCTCTCTACCGTCCCTCTACTGTTGGTGACCACTATTGGTGAGTTGTAGTGCCTTTGATGACTTCTCACCGTTGACTAGGAAATTTTAGTGAGCTGTAGTCACTCCAGTGTCTGTGTTAGTGTTCTCCAGTCTCCTTCAACAAGCTCCAATGATATCTGATCACCTTTTGTGAGCTCCATTGAGTCAGTGATGTTCAATGGCCTCTAGGTAGGTTTTTAAATTTTATTTTTGATTTGTTGATAAAAATGCTTAAAATCTAAATTATTTTATTTTTTCTTAAACTACAACATTCAATTTTTTATTTTTTAAAATTGGATTTTTTATGTTTCTATACCATATGCAAAAAGTTAGTGTTGTTGAGATGCATATGCTTATATACCAATGCATTGGTGGTAGTTGTATGCATTGAAATGTGATTCCATGTGATGGATTGACATCCACAATCCACATGGGTCAACTTTGGTTTAATTCCATGGTGGCTGTTATTGATGGGATTTTTGTATTGGATGGATGGAATACCATGTGGAATTCTTCAAATGGTGAATTTCAATTATACGTTTCTAATATCTTTTTTTGAGTTCATGAACAACTGAGACGTATAGTTTGTTGTAAACTGAATAGTCCTAAATTAGAGAGTGAGGATGTGATTTGCACATATACACAGGAGAGACATTATCCCTTATAACTAATTTATTTTGAATCAGATGTTTAAATTTCAACATGGAAAAAATTGATCATATGGGCTTAAGTGCCAATACATCTATTTGATTCAAAAATAAAGATATTTGCAGGCTATAAAAAAAAACTACAAGTGAAGAGTAATGTTGGAATAGTCGTACATTGAAATTTCTTGGTGGGATTTGCACATATATACAAGGAGAGATCTCTACTTACAACTAATAGGCTTTGAATTGAATATTTTAGGTTGTGTTTGAAAATGATGAAAATGTTGGTGAGCCTAAAGTTTACGAAACCCGATATCGGCACATGGATGACATTGATTGAACCACCAATGGGTGGAGAAAAAATGTGCAATCCAGCCATTAATAACCCATCTGTGCACGGTAAAAAAATTGCTGAACTCACTATAGGAATATCCCTGTTTGATAAAACAACCATGTTGCACGGTAAAAAAATTCTCTAAACCCCATTCCCAAACAGACCCTTAATTTCGGCATGATCTTTTCATTTTGAAGTGGTGGGTTCAATGAGATGGCTTGTGCCATGGTTGGTGGATGGAAGTTGGAATTGGTCAATGGCGGCACAAATTTTGTTGGAGGCAGGGAACCTCAATGTGACTTTCCGTGAAGCTTAAATGGAAAAATCCATTCTCCTGTTTATAAATTCTGACCTTGATTCTTAGAAATGGTTGTGGAGTATTAAAACAGTTTCTGTGACGAAGTCTTTGAATCGGATGTTCACTGGTGGAGCCATCCCTGCATGTTCAAATTCCTATATGGAATCATTGTATTCCCTTTACTATTTTTGCAATACAAATGGTTTTTTTGATTAAAAATCCCTAGTTATTATTCATTGGGTGGCCTGCAAAAAATACAAATGTAGTCCTAGAAGTACATTTGATTGTTTCAAGATAAAGTTTGTAGTGAATTGACACTACATTTTTGGGATTTCAGTGTGGTGATTAGATTCCCTTTCTGCTTTTGTGATGGGGATGACTCATGAACTAATTAAAGTGGAAAACTTAGATATGATATCCCTAAATTTTATGAGTGTATTGGGTGCTCTGTTCTATTTTTAGTTAATGGAAAGAGAAAAAAAGGTATGGGAGAGGCTACCATCTACCATATGGCAGCTAAAGATGGATTGAGATAAATAAGATAATTTTCATTGGTGAAACTTGTGATAGGGGCATTTGGCATGGAAAAGGAATTTGTCTTGTTCTTGAGTGGTCTTTCTTTTTGAGTTCCGGACTGGAGTAAAATATGGTAATGTCTGCTTGGGTTCGGTGGCTGAAAATGAGGTTTGGTTAGATTGTGGCTTTTATTGTGTCTTCTCCTTTTGTGCTATTGTAGCCCTTATGACTTTGTGAGAGTCTTTATTTTCTTGATACATTTATTTCATTTTATTTCTTTCACTTGTAATCACTTTTGGCCTTTTTTGTTAATAATATTTTTTTTGGTTATGTTTATTCTTTATTCTTTTGTGGATATTGAGGAGCAGGTATTTATTGGGATTTCTTTATCCAATTTCTCGTTTGATCAGCTATACTGTTTCTGAAAAGGTCTGGTGAAAATTCGAAATCTTCCTTTTTATCATTTTTCTTCTAGCTGGAATTAAATTTTGTGCACTATACATTCTTTTCAGGAGGAAAAGATCAGAGAAGGCCTTTACATGATGGGTCTTAAGGATGAAATATTTTATCTTTCATGGTTTATCACATACTGTTTCCAGGTTTCTTCTTTGTAACTAATTCATTTTAAAAGATGTCTTCATTGATTTTCCTATTTAACTTCTTTATTATATGATTATTGGAGCTAGCATATGATTTATTTATTAACTTGATGTCACACGATATATATAATTGTTGCCACTCAAATAGGTTTGTGTCAATGTGGCATCAATCTAGTACCCATTAAAAATCACTGTTGTCTTCTGCTCAAAAAATTAAATCATTTTCGTTTCTTATCCATTAGGTGCAATAAATCCTAGCAGTAGATGTCCATGAAATTTATCTTTTCTCAAAATATTATAAATTGAAATTTGTCTTTCACATGGTATAAATAGGCCTATGACATTTCAAAGAATCATTTACTGTCAAATACTATGAGATGTATCCTAAACAAGATCCTTAAGTTTGACTATCCTTTGGATCCTTGTGTAAGCGTTACTTGGTTGCAATTAGGATATGAAACATGATCTCTTTGATGTGTAGAACCTTTGGTGCACTTTCGTCACTTCATCCTTTATAGATCATCTGGGTTTGTATTATCATGGACGTTATTGGAAGAAAAAAAAATCTATGTACATATTATATTTTAATTTTGGATAAGGACAACCAAGTAATGATTTAACGTAATACAGTTTACATGGTTTATATTTTCTTCAGTGGCGTCTTCTACTTGTATAGATGAGTATTTTCATAGTTTTAAGAGGAAAGGTTTGAAGTGGTGCTTCAATTTGGTTAGAAAACATGAGTTCCTTGCTGGTATAACTGTAAGACATGGTTATCTGGACTTGCTTATCTTGCTCCTCTGTGATAAAAGTGGTGGTCTGGTGTGGATGATACAATAAATCAGAGTGCTTGACATGGTCCCATAAAAGATCAGTCAGGTCAAAGCTGTGATGTACCCTGGAATTAGGTTTGAGGTTGAGTGTGATTCTTGAAGATGTGATCCAATGATAAGGAGCCATCTGTTTTGATTGAATTTGCTGAGATCTCTTGGTCATTCCTGACTTCCAGTCCGCTTGGATTTTTTTCTTCCAATGAGTACCATCTTTTTGTGGAGTTCAGGAGGCTTATAATCATGATGTAGCTTTTCGGATAGGTATTCGTTCTTTCAAAATAGCCTGCTCTGTCTCCTTAGTGTGGTTTGTGAATCTCTAGGTTATCAGCTTTGCCATTGCTGATGGTAGAACTAGCCATGTTGGTTTGACTTGGTATTCACGGGAACTAGGTTTTGGCAGAGATGCAACATCTGGTCAATTTTTTTGGATGATCAGGTGTATGGACATGTGAGACCAGGACATCTAACCCAAGCCCCCCATCTCATAATCCAAGTGTTAGATTCAAATTTCAAACTACGAAATAGAGGTCCTAACCTTTGTGAGTTGTGTGTACGCTCATGTTGGTGAACTTATGTCCTTTCCATTCAACTTGATGATTGTTGAATGTCGTTGTCATATGAAGGTGGTGGTTATTGGAGATGGTTCATCTTCCAAAATGGGGATTCAAATTGAGTGGTCCAAAGGAATGAAATCACAATTATCAAAATGGAAAGAAATCACTCAGAAAAGATTGTAAGCCTTCCAAGCTATACAATCATTCATTGAGTTTTTTGAATCTTTTGAACTGCATGAACACGTATGAGATCAGTAAAGTCCATGTGAATCTGCCATTTCAGGATTAAATCAGCCTGCTAAAGTCGTATACAATGCTTTAGATAAATACAAACTAACTTTTCTTTGGAATACAATGTAAACAAACATCTGCATCTTGTCTTCTTATTTTTTATTTTCACTATCTTCTTTATCTGTTTTATTGATGTGAAGGGTTAAGGTAAACATGAGGATTAGATTATGTTAATGACAAATGGAGTACATATTATAGGTTTTACTAGGTATCTTTGATAGATGGATATTCAATAATCACATAATATGAATCAATAAACTAATAGCATTAACAATTAAGTTTACGAGAATTTTAATTTCTAACATCCTCATGTATATTGATATATTTTTTAATTATCATCTAGAGGATGTTTTCAGACCAGCATTTACCTGGTTTTTTTGTGTGCAGTTTGCTATATCCTCCACTGCTATTACAGTTTCAACAATGAACACTCTGTTCCTATACAGTGACAAATCGCTGGTGTTCACATACTTCTTTCTGTTTGGCCTAAGTGCCATCATGCTTTCTTTTATCATCTCTACATTCTTCTCCCGAGCAAAAACAGCTGTGGCAGTAGGAACTCTTTCTTTTCTTGGAGCATTTTTTCCTTATTATACCGTCAATGATCCAGCTGTTTCCCTGTCAGTTTTGATTTTTCCCTCGTGATTTTGTAGTATTTTCCCACTCAACATGTCTATAAATTTCTAATGTATTGTATATGCTTGTTTACTAGATTACTAAAGGTGTTGGCTTCTTTGCTTTCTCCTACTGCGTTTGCACTTGGGACAGTTAATTTTGCAGATTATGAACGTGCTCATGTTGGAGTTCGCTGGAGTAATATGTGGCAGGTAGACTTTATAAAGAGGGAAATGAATGGAAAATAATTTTTTATTGTAATATTTAATACTCTATGTATGTTTTATGCATTTTCCTGAAATGCCTATAACCTGTTGCACAGGCTTCGTCTGGTGTCAATTTCCTAGCTTGCCTCATAATGATGTTGATTGATACGATGCTATATTGTGCCATTGGATTGTACCTGGACAAGGTACTTCTCAGCTCTTTTTCTTCATTTCAAATAGATATTCAATTGATTGTGACTTTTGTAAAATAGTCTACAAGTCATGCTTTCTGACACTTACATATTTCATAAATATTCGTCTCATGTTGTTTTTAAAACTTGGAAACTAGCAAATTTTTTGACCACTGATCCATCTATCAGCCTTCTCTGCCCACCTATTTGGTTGGCCATTGGTTAAAAATCATACCTTACTAGAGAATTACCGGTACTCTTTGGTTCTGTTTGTCTTGGTCTTATTCTCAGGTCCTTTGAATTTAGGAACATTACTTTCATGTATGTACAAATTATTGTAATGATTTCAGGCCAGATATCACAACTCTAGTTCATCTCTTATCAATGGACATGCTATGTGCAATGTAATTTTGGATTTCACTTGCACATAGGTATGCCTGAGTTTCAGTGTCTCTTAATTTCCGTGCATTTAGAAACACCACTTTCAAGAACTCCAATGACGTGCTATACTGCTATGTTCTTAACATTAAGTGTTTCTCATTGCCTATGAATTTAGCAAGATTGTTCTTAAGCATGTAAAAATTATTGTTGCTTTAGGTCAAACATTGTAACTCTAGTTCTTTTCTACAAAAACGGTTCCAATCATAATCTCATTATGTAGGATTGACCACATCAATCTTTTTTTTCATGTGTTTCTACCTGTGGTTAAATCTTTTGATTAAATTACATAAATTTAAATTTTTCCTTACAATTCTTAATCAAGTAGTTTTAAGGTTTTTTCTACATTAATTAATTTTTATTTTCTAACTGATGTATTCTTTAACCTCTTAAAGTTATAACCAAACTACCTAAGTCGATTATTATGTTCAATTGCTACAACTCCCATTGTATTATTAATAAAATCATTTTTTAACCTATCCCTTATAATATTATCAATTATCCATTTAAGTATTATCATTTCTGTAACATTAACAGTTGAAAAGGATAATTGTGTTGATTAATCACAAGTTGTACAACATATATATACAACACTTTATATGGGTAAATGGATCCTAGAACATTTGGATCACACTATCCAACACTCTCCCTCAAGTTAGGAATGTACATATCATACATACCTAGCTTGTTACAAAAGTGATTAAACACCCTTACACTAAGACTCTTGGTGAACATATCTACAATTTAATCTAACGATCTAGTGTAAGGAGTACATATAATTCCTCTTTCAACCAGTTCACGAATGTAATGGCAATTTCAATATGTTTGGTCCTCTTATGAAATGTGTCATTACTTCCAATGTAAATAGCTGTTTGATTGTCATAATACATAACCATTAGTGTGGTAACTTGAACACCTAACTCAGTAAGAAGAGATTTGAGCCAAACTAGCTCACTAGATGTGAACACCTAACCTAAGACATAATTCTATACTCAGCTTTTGCACTTGACTTTGATGTGACATTTTGTTTCTTATTTCTCCATGTCATTAGATTTCCACCAACATATGTGCAGTACCTTGAAGTTGAGCGTCGGTCACCTTTGTCACCACTATAACCTAAGTCAGTATAAGCCATTACATTAAGATGTCCATTATTAAAGTATATAAGCCCTTTGCCAGAGCTCCCTTTTAAGTATGCTAAGAGTCTTAAGGCTCCATTTCAATGTACCACCTTTGGTTCCTGTATAAACTGACTCAATAGGCCCATAGTGTAGGAGATATCTGGTTTGATGATTGTAAGATAAATGAATTTTCCCACAAGTCTCCTGTATTGAGCTGGATCACTGTAAGGTTTTGAAGTAGAGCCCCAAAAGGGGGGCTTAGATTCAGCTGGAGTACGTTTTGGCTTGCACCCGAGAAGCCCTATTTCTTTCAACAAATCCAAGGTATACTTCCACTGTGAGAGAACCAATTTCTGATTAGTATAGGCAAACTCAATACCCAAAAAATATTTAGGTTTACCCATGTCTTTGATGTCAAAGTGTTTGGACAGAACTTCTTTTGATGAATTGACTTCTGTAATATCATCACTGGTCAATAAGATGTCATCAACATAAACAGCTAGAATAGTGTAGCTAGATGATCTCTTCTGAATAAAGATGGAGTTGTCTACAACACATTTGTTGAACCCATTTGCTAGTATGACTGAGCTGATTTTGACATACCACACATGTGGACTCTGTTTAAGACCATAAATAGCTTTTTGCAGTCGACACACTTGATTCTTCCCCTGAGCAACATACCTTGGAGGTTGCTCCATAAAGATCTCTTGCAGATCACAATAGAGAAAAGCATTACAGACATCTAATTGACATAATGACCATGTCCTATTAACCACCAGAGAGAGGAGAACATGAATAGAGTTGAGCTGAACCACTAGAGAGAATGTCTCAGCATAGTCCACACCATGACTTTGAGTAAAGTCCCGAGTAACCAAGCGAGCCTTGTACCTATCTACATTGCCATCAGGTTTGTGTTTAACTGTAAACACCCATCTGCATCCCATGACTAGGGTATCACTCGGTCGAGCAATCACGGCCCAAGTCCTTCTAGCAAGGAGTGCTTGCATTTCAACATCTATAACATGCTTCCAATGCGGAAGGGTAAGTGCCTTATAATAATCTTTGGGTATTGATTCAGAGGAGATGACAAAGGTAAACTACTTGTAGGAAGGAGAAAGGGCAGCATAGGAAAGGCTGTGGGAAAGGGAATGCTAGGTGGAGGTGCATGTACCTTTGCGGAGAGCAATGGGTAAGTCAAGGTCTAAGGGACTTGCATCAGGGCAAGGAGAGGTCGAGACTGGAGGGGCTGTTGTACACTGTGGTGGTAGCATTGATACACCTGTAAAGGAGGAGGCTGGTGTATTGGAGAGGAGTGTGGCACTTGAGACACCGATGAAGGGACAAGAGGCATGACTGTAGGAGGGAGGGGAACAACCTTAGAAGGAGGGGTAGACTTAATAGAACCCAAAAAGAAAGGAGTATCCTTCGTAAAGACAACATCAATAGACACGATATACCGATGAGAGGACGGATGATAGCATCAGTACTCTTTCTGATTACGAGGGTAGCTAAGAAAGACACAATGGATAGACCGGGGGGACAACTTGTCTAACCCAATAGCCAAATTCTTGACGAATGCCGTACAACTAAAAACTTTAGGTGGCAAGGAAAACAACTCCTATTGAGGAGAAAGACGTTGAAGGGGAATAATGCCACCTAAAGGAGATGATGACATATGATTGATAAGATAAGTGGCAGTGGCAATAACATCAGACCAAAAAAACTTCGAGACATTCATCTTAACAAGTAAGGTGCGAGCAACATCAAGGATGTGACAATGTTTATGCTTAACAACTTCATTTTGTTGAGAGGAATGTGCACAAGTGGTTTGATGTGAGATACCACAATCATCACAAAGAGTAGCTACAACAGTTTGAATAAATTTAAGAGCATTGTCAATGTGAAAAAGATTAGGAGTAGAAGCAAATTAATTTTGAATTTCATTGAAATAACTAAGAATTACATCAAATGCATGTTGACGATCTTTTAACAAGTATATCCATGAGACTCGCAAAAAATTGTCAACAAAGACAAGGTAATAATGATGACCACCAACCAACGCGACTTGTGTAGGGCTCCAAATATCACAATAAATCAAATCAAATGAACGAACAGCAGACGACTAGGATAAGAAGCACGAAACTGCTTACCCAAAATACAAGACTGACATTGAAAAGGATGAATAGAAACTGAAGGTAAGGCCGCATGAAGCTTGTGGAAGGAAGGGTGTCCCGGGCGCCGATGCCAAAGCAAGCACGAATCACCAGAAGCGGCAAAGGTAGCAAGCCCCTGTGTAACGCCATCTTGCACTAGGATGTAGACACCTCGACCTTGCTCAAGGCCCAAAACAATTTTCTTGCCCGTTTGTAGATTATGAAAAGTTACATGAAAGGGGTAAAAAATAGCATAACAATACAATTGTTTGGTTATGGCACCAATGGATAATAAATTAACGGGAAAATTAGGAATATAGAGGACTTTCTCAAGAGAAATAGTAGAAGTGATAGGTGAAGTTCCCTCACCAAATATAGAGCAACTGCGTCCATTAACAAGAGCAACAGATTGAATATTAGGACAATGAACAATGCGTTTAAAAAGGGAAAGGTTACCAGAAATATGATGGGATACCCCAGAATCAATAATCTAAGTATCATTAGAGGTGGATGTTGAAGGAGAAGACATACCCATAGAGAGGACATGAGCAGCAGAAGCCTCACTATTTTGGCGAGCACACAAAATCATCAACTCATCAAAGTCAACTTGAGTAACTTGAACCAAAGAGGAGGGATTGACTGAATCATCCACTAGACCGATTGATGGAGCTAGTGAACTAGCAGACGAGGCAAAGTGCGTAGTCGAGGTGGCAGGCAGGTGACCAAACTTCTTCTAGCATCGATTAGACAGGTGATTTTTCCGTCTGCAATGCGTATAGGGAGGACGTTGGCAAGTCTTGCTATGTGTGACTAGGAGGCTATGCAGGAGAAGGATGCGTTGAGCTTTGTACTGTGAGAGTAGAGGTGTCGGCAGGAGGTGACAATGTAGAGGGTGTGGTGGTGAGGTGGAGGATGCGGTTGAAGGTGGTCTGCAAGGAGGGGATGGTGTCGACGGCAAGGGTTTGACCTCAAATTTGGGAGGAGAGGTCCGAACGGAGGTTAGTGAGAAAGAGGGACACCTTGAGCTCTTCCCTGAAGCGGCGTTGACAAGCAAGGTCCGAAGTGCATGACTGATACAGATCGAGGTCATCAAGCAGGGAGCGGAGGCGAGTGTAGTAGTTGTGTATGGAGGCGTCACCCTGTCGATGGGAGAAGAGACTCTTATAGGTCTCGCACACCTGAGTAATGCCTTGGTCTATATCGTATGTTGCTCGAAGTGTATCCAATATGTGTCACGTAGGTCGGTGGCAGGAGATAGTATGCGCGATGTTGTCCACGACATTGTTGATCAACCAGGAGATGATGACGAAATCAGCAGCTTGCCATGTCGTGTACTCTACTGCCTTTTGATTAGGAGGGTCGTCAGAGAGATGGGTCTCGTGTATCTGCGAGACGACGAAGGACTTAAAGGCGTTGGACCAATAGTGATAGTTCTGCTTGTTGAGCTTCACCCTAGTAATGGTGAGTTTTCCAACCCATGAGGTCGACGACTGCTAATCCATAAGGGGAGTTGACAACGAGGAGATCTGTGGCAAATAGGCTACAAAAAAAGAGAGGAGAGGTTTACTGATGGCCTGTAGAGAAGGGGGGGAATTATGGTTAACCTGACTCTTGATACCAAGTTGAAAAGGATAATTGTGTTGACTAATCACAAGTTGTACAACATATATATACAATGCTCTATATGGGTAAATGGATCCTAGAACATTTGGATCACACTATCCAACATTAACTTTTTGTAAATGATCATACTTTACAATATAGCATTCTAAATCATAAAATATAGTTGAGTGAATAACAATTTTATAAAATATTTGTTTCAATTTTGAGGTCATTATGTTATAAAATTTTCAAGCATGTTTCATTTTTTAGTAAAATTCTACCTTTGTTTTTAATACTCGACTTAAATCTGTAGATTTTCTTTCTCTAGCTTTAGCTAATTTATATATTTTATTTTCTTCTTATTTTGTATTTAAATTATCATATGGTTCCTTATAAGCTTGATTCTTAACTTCATTAACAATTTTCTTAGCATTTTTGTTTGCTAGTTTATATTTCTCTAAATTTTCCTTATTTTTACATTTATGATAGGTTTTATGACATTCCCTCTTTTCTTTTATTATCTTTTGTATATCTTTTTTCTATAACTTTCTTTACCTTGTGGAACTATCCACATGGCTCTCCAAAATTTTATCTAGCAATTTTTTTAAAGTAGTCATTTCATTCCAACATCCATCTCGTTCTATATTCTTTTTTAGCAATTTATCTTTAAATATCATTTTCTTTTTACTTTTTAGATTCCACCACTTAAAATTCTTAGATTCTTATTTACTTTAGTCTTCTACAACCCACAACTCTTCCTTTCTATTGCTGCACACATCTTCCATCTCTATTGAGAACTTCCTCATGATTGTGCGCACACCAATAGGGGCACTTACAAGTGTGACTGTTGGTAGACCCCTCCTCTCTTTAGCCTCAGAACAGTTTTTATCATCCATCGTGACAATGGGCTTCATTGAAAGCTACCAGTGTTCCTCATCTAAGAGCATTGCAAGTATATTGAATTTTTTTCTTTGAAATTCTTCCCAAGCTTAGACTCTCCATTGCTGCTGAAGGAAGGTTAGAGATCTCACTATCACTTCAATCCATTAGGGTTGTAAAGGTGGTGTGTAGTTTCACATTGTGTCTCCATAAAAAATGTCATCCTTTATGGCAACTTGTCCAAGTGGTTCAGGCACACCAAGTGGGATGAAGAAGGTGGTTTGAGTGGAAGCGGTTCGGGCACACCACTTCGTGGAGCACATTTGCGTAGTTCATTCTTAGATCACAACACAATTGAAGAAGGCCCAATCTAGGTGCAAGGCATGACATGACAAGCATCAGCAGTCGTTGATGTATGCAGTAGGAGACTTAAGTGTGGTTACATTTGGGTCAACAACAACTATGGGTGCTAGCCATAAACTCAAGCCCTTGAAGTATGGACTTTTCAGAATTTTGTGTAGATGATCAGAGATGATGCTTGTAGGTTGGAGTTGTTAGCCTACATATCCATTTATTCCATCGTAAATGTGGGTGACTTGAAGTCATTCGAGCCTTCTTTTATTGATGAGGAGCTAGAGATAGAGATTCCTTGTGTTAAAGATCTACCTATTCCAAAGGAGTAACTCTTAAAGGAGGATGCCATCTTGGAGAAGGAGATCACCACTTGTTGGGGGTTTTGGACCTCATGTTGAGTGGGATGCAAGGGTGATCATCCATATGCAACACGATGGTATACAGGGGAGTAGGGTGAGTCTATGTTCCCACATTTAAAGTTTTAAACTTCGCAGAGGCTCCATTCTTCCCCTTTGGAGGGGGGATGGGTGAGATCTGGGGTGAGTACCAACTAGTTCCACCGCAGCAGGAGGTGATATTTGAAGGTTGGAGGAGTGTTCTACAACTATAGACATTGGGCAAAGTCCATGGTACATTGAAGTTCAGGTTTGGTGGGACTACTCGGTCGCATCAAGCAGTATACTGAAGTGCCCTGTTCTACAACTATAGACATTGGGCAAAGTCCGTAGTACATTGAAGTTCAGGTTTGGTGGGACTACTCGGTAGCATCAAGCAGTATACTGAAGTGTTGTGTAGATTTGGAGTCTGTGATATACCAGAATTTAGGTCTGGTGGGATCGATCACTTGGACCAATTAGTATACTGAGGTGCCATGGTGTGATTGGTTAGATTGATAGTGGATCTGGTGTATCAAAGGTGAACTTTGGTGTGACCAGGCAGTATTGCTTGTTATGTTAGAGTTCAATGGTTCAAAGGCACGATCAAAGAGAAAACTGGCAGGACCATTCGATGCTTCCAGATAATCTACCGGTGTATTATACAATATGATTGGTGCATTTAACATATTGGGTGGTGTGACCGTTTGGTAGCGTACCGAGTTTCAACAGAGCAATAGGTGTGTATGGAGGGAGGCTTGGTGAAACCATGTGGTGTGACTGATTGGTCTATTGATGTGCAGATATACAATTGAGGTATATCTGGTGTATCAAACAGCCTGATCGGTTGGTGCGATTGATTAGTATACTGAATTAGCGGTTTCTTGAAGCAGTGAAGTAGTGCATTTGGTCGGTATATAGGATTGGCGATTGTTGGTGTGGTTTGACGGCACATTTGGGGTGGTGAATCTGGTGTGACTAGGTGGTGTGACCAGAAGTTGCGGGCAATTAGTCAAAGTTGTAGATTGCTAAAGGATGCATGTGGTTGAGTTGGGAAGAATCAGGAAACTTCTGGTAAGACTGGGATTTCTTCAAAGATCGTAAGAGTTAGCAAGAGAGAGAGAGAAGACATGACGTGGTACCATGCAATTCGCACAACATGGGATCTCTTCCTTGGAGTTGACTGAATCTATAATTTGTGTACGTGTGTGTAATGGTGTGATGTGTTTGTGTATGAAGCCCGACATGTGTATGTGTGTGTAACTCATCTTTTCTTAATTCCTTTTTTAGAGGACTGCTCTTTTCTCCTTCAGGTTCATTTCAAGGAACAAAACAATACTCTTTAGATGGTTTGATTTTCTCCATGTTTGGCATGCTATAAAAAGGCAAACTGTTAGATTGGGAACCTAAAAATCAAGGTAAAAGTTGAGAGTGACTAATCAATAACTTCATGCTTTGATCATAGAGAAAGAAGGAGATAAGAATTAGGATAGCAAGATAAACATTGTGAACCAGAAAGCAACCTTTAAAATGGTCCATTGCGTTGCAAAAACCTTTGTATATCTAAACGGTGGTGTAAAGTGGTCTTTTGGTGGAAAAGATGAATTGGTGGTCATTAGTCAAGTATCACCTGAAAGATGCAAAATAACAGTTAAGCTAGAGATTTGGTAGAATAAATGATTTGTTGTTGTCGTTGTTTGTTTGGTTTTAGGATAAGAGTATTGATTATATATGTCCTTGTTCATACTTAAATTATTCTGCAGCGAACTAGTGAAAAGTAACAGACTCTGGCTTCTAGGTATGTGATAAACGAATTAAGTTAAAGCTTAAGTGATGGGCTTGAATATTCTGTGCCAATATATTTCCCATTTATTTCATTTATGTGTTGAACTTTTGTATGCACACAGGTTCTTCCAAGAGAGAATGGTCTTTGTTATCCTTGGAACTTCTTGTTCAGAAAATCATTCTGGCGAGGGAAGAGTATATTGGACTATCACAAGGGAAGCACAGAATGCAAATTTGAAGATAGACCAAAAACCAAAAAGCAATATTCGAGCAAAGGATTTTCACCAGCTGTAGAAGCAGCAAGTTTAGATATGAAGCAAAAGGAACTTGAGGATCAGTAAAATATGCTGCCATGTTCCATCATAATTTCTGTTGTTTCTTTTGATTAATACTTGATTCCTTACTAGTTCTCTCCTGTATTATAGATGCATACAGCTTAGGGATCTGCATAAAGTTTACATGACTAAAAAGGGGGAATGTTGTGCAGTGAACTACTTAAATCTCACCCTATACGAGAACCAGATTCTTGCTCTTTTAGGTGAGTTTTCTCTTTGCTTGGCTTCTTTTTGCCCTTAATATGTGAAACATGCCAAGTGGTATTTTGCTAATGTAGTTTGCACACTTCCATCCATATATCAGGTTTTGATTGTTTTGATGTTTTTCTCACAAGTGATTACCATTTAACATGGTATTTGATAACAGCATTAATCAACATGTTTTCTCATGTTGCATTAGTGGAATGCATGCACAACCAAATACATGGTTCAAAATAATTGTTTGTTTAATTACAACAATAACAGTAATCAATATCTTCTGTTTAGGCTACACGATCCTTTTTCTTCATTTATTTTTATCAATATCTAAATATTTTGTTAAATTATAAAATTTTAAATTTTTTTCATACTTTTTGATTTTCTTCTACTTATTTTGACTTAACTTGTGTCATTAATTAATTCTCTTTTCATTATAGACTCACCTATATAATTTCATTAGATGATTTTTTCTTATTTTATCTTCAATTGATACAACTTTTATTTTATTCCAAATAAAAAATCATTTTTTAACTTACCACTTTTGTATTAACATTTGTTTATCTTAAAATTCACATCTCTGCTACTTTAGCTTTATGCACATGCTTATGATAAATGATTCAATGTTCTGTCAAAAAGTATAGTTGGGAAAATACAGGTTTTGCAAAATTTCCCTTTTGATTTTAGGGGCATTCTTTTATTACATGATACTCTAATGTATATCTCTATGTCATCTAACTTATTTTAATTACATGAATTACATCTACAATTTTTTCATTGTTACTTGTAATTGGTCTTAAATATTCAATTTTTTGCTTTTTAGGGATTTCTTGACAATCGATTTTATGCTTTCATCATTGTTCTTTTCCATTGTAAAACTTGCACTCCATGTGTTTAGTCTTTGAACCATTTGGCTTACATCCTTTGGATTCTATGGTATTTTGTGGCTGCCCATATTTTACAATTTTTATACAAATACATGATGGAAGCATAAAAAATATTACTCTTTTTATAATTACGTTTACAGAGTGTATACAGTCAAATTAAATTGTTAATACTTGTACATTTTCTTTACATTTACCACTCAAGTGTACATGTACTACACTTTATAAGTTATACTTATAAGCTTTTTCTTGAACCCTTGTCTTCCAAGACCCGATTTTCTTCAATGTATTATTACTTGATTGGAATTGACCACAATCTATTTGTTCATTTGAAAATGGAAAAACTCAATTTTTTTTTTTTTTTTCCAACAGGGTACCTATACAGATATAGTGGGATCATTATAAGGCCCAGTATTACAACTAATATACTTTAACACTTTCCCCCAAATTGAAGCCAATATATCTAATATGTTTAGCTTGTTACAAATAATTTGAACACCTCCAACTGAGAGGTTCTTTGTAAAGATATCTACAAGTTATTTGGATGACTGAGCATATGGAGTGCTCAAATATCTTTTCATGATCAAATCAATGATAAAATGATAGTCAACTTTAATGTGCTTGATTCTCTCATAAAATGTAAGATTGTTGACAATACATATAGCCGATTGTTTATCACAATACATCTTCATTAGAAAATCTACCTAAATGCCCAACTTTCTTAGAAGTGAACACATCATTTCATACCTTGTTTGAGCCATAGTTTAATATTTTGCTTTTGCACTTGATTGTGTCACCCCATTCTATTTGTTGTTTCTCCACGCTACTAGATTTTCCCTAATACAAGTACAATACCTAGAGGTGAATTTCCTTTCAGCACAATCATCAGCTTTATTAGAATATGAGTATGGACTCAATTTGCACTTGTCCATGGTGAATGTAGATCAACCCTTTGCCAGGTGTGCTTTTAACATAAGCCAGAACACAAAAAGCACCTCTCCAATGAACTTGTCAAGTTTATGCATAAGTTGACTGAGTAGTCGTATTAGATATGTAATATATAGGCGAGTAACGGTAATGAGTTTCCCAATCAAGTTGCTTGTAGTTGTTCAACCTTTTCAAGTAATTTAGAAGATTCATCCCAAAATTAAGGATTCTACTTAGTGGGAGTAGATTCTAGCCCACACCTTAGAAGCCTCAAGTGCATAATTCCTTTAAACGAGAATTAATCTTCTCTGGATATATGCAAATTCTATGTCAAGAAAGTATTTTGGTTTTTCCATATCTTTGATTGTAAAGTACTTGGATATTATTTGAATTCCAGCCACATTATTTCTTATTAACAAGATATCATCTAATAAAAATTGAATGATCAACTGTTAAAAATTTTGTTATTAACTTGCATGTTGCTTCTTAATAAAAATTGAATGATCAACTGTACATTGTCAGAAACTATTTTTATCATTACATCACTAAGCTTATGAAACTAAGGTTGTGGACTTTGCTTTAAGCCATAAATTGCCTTCCTAAGAAGACACATAATTTTCCTCCTAAGCAAACCCTAGAGGTTGTTTTATATAAACCTGCATGGACAAGTTGCCATAAAGGATGACATTTTTTACATCTAATTGGTGTAGAAACTAATTTTGATTAACTACCATTGAAAGTAGAACTTTGGAGTTAAGGCAGGCTGTTAGGAAAAAAGTCTAATCATATTTTATACCATGAATTTGGGGTAAACCCACATGCTATCAAGCAATTTTTGTATCTGTCAATAATCCATTTGCTTATCTAGTAGTCATTTATCCATACTAGACCCTTGGTGTAGCCATTTCTCTATCAAGCAAGTATTTCTGCCAATTTGCCATATCCAAGTAGTCATTTTTCTCTTATGGATAAGTGTTTCTTATTCTTATTGATGCTTTTCAGGTCATAATGGGGCTGGTAAGAGCACAACAATTTCCATGCTGATCGGTCTTCTTCAACCCACTTCCGGAGATGCTGTTATCTTTGGGAAAAATATTAGAACACATATGGTAAATAATTTCTTTTACCTACACTTGGAAATTTTGACACAACACAATGATAAAATGCAAGCACTACATAATATGCTGTTGACAATGGGTCTTTTCATTGACCTTGTATAGTTGTACCC
>JAMKPZ010002292.1:0-21319 GCA_024699675.1 Amphibolis antarctica
AGTTATCAAATGAAAATCATTTTCCATTTCCACATAAAATGAGAAATGGTAAGGAGCAAGAATTGGAATAAATCAGTAAAATATTTGAGCAAGTTAAAGTCAATATTCCACTATTAGAAATTATTAGGTAGGTTCCTTCTTATGCTAAATATCTCAAAACTCTTTGTACTAAGAATAGAAGGACAAAAATATTAAGAAAGGCATTTTTAACTAAGGAAGTATGCTCCTTGTTAATTAATCTTGTACCTGAAAAATTAAGTAATCTAGGAACTCTTGTTATTTCTTGTTATTTCTTGTTATATAGGAGATTGTTATTTTAATACAGTGTTAATAGACTTAAGAGCTGGAATCAATGTTATGCCTAATTCTGTTTATGATAAATTAACATTGGATAATATCAAACCTACTAGAACAATCATTCAACTAGCAAATAAATCCATAAGAATACCCTTAGATAAAGTGGCGATGCCCCAGAAAGGCTTTCGGGATGAGGTCGTCGACATGCATCAATGCCGATGCCAACCGTTTGGGTGCACGAGCATGTACATCTCGATGGTTCCCTTTTACCAGGAGAGACAAAGCTGCCCTCCCAACTCCCCAGAAAAGTTTCCAGGATGAGGCTGTCGGCATGCATCATTGCCAACACCGGCCATCTGGGTGTATGAGTATGTATACCCCGACGGTTCCCAATTTTCGAGGGAGGCGAAGCTGCTCCCCTAATCCATTGGAAAGTCTTCTAGGATAAGGCCATGTTTGGCCGAGCTGACTATCGTGATTTTCTATTTTAGAGCCAAAGAGAGGCTGGGATTGCCCAGGTTGTCTAGGGGTGCCTAACACCTTGCCCAATAGTACCCTAAGTCCTGTATCCAGTTCTCTCCTGTTTTGCATAATGTTACTTGATTTTATGCCATACTTGCAGTTTTATCATTTCAATGGTGGGAGGACACTTCCCCATTCGATTTTCCTTGTTTCCTACGCAAAAATAAGGTGGCGACTCCATTTAACGAGCCATTCGCCCCACATGGTGATGCACTCCCTCAATCACCTTTCAATTCTCTGTACCTCGACCTATCCACCAACTCTGTCGACGGAACCCCATGGGCTTTCGAGTGATAGCCAGATGAAAAAGAGGGTATAGATTTTTGGTGACTCCGCTGGGGAGACTTGCTAGGATTTCCTTGTTTTCCTTGTTTCCTACGGCTCTTTTACAGTCAGTCTTTTGTTTCCCGCTAGGATTTTTATCGTATCTATCACATTTTCTAAGAAAAGCTTCTTTCAAATACATTGAATTGAATCACCCTTCTTTGGTATCCCTACAGATGCTCCGTGCAACTTCTCCTCACAGGCCTCTACAGATCGCAAGTCCTGAACCCCGCTGGCTCCCCCTATCCAGACCCACTCACAAGCAAGAGCAATGGCCACCGATTTCGCTGCAACGTCTGGATCTTCCCCTTCTACCACTGCGGCTGCCTCTATGCTGCTATCCACAGTTCTCGACCCACCACCGCCTGTCGTCACCAGGCCAATTGTTGTACCTGCCTGAGCCATAGATCAGGCTAGGGTGCCAGACCTGTCTATGGCTAGAGCATTCGACAATGTCATGTTGCATCCAGTGCCACCCGCTTCTCCTGTCACTAGAACTGAAGGTAACAAGCCGGTTCCCGTGCAGAACACCGGCCCATCCTACCAGTTGCCCTCAAACGTCGAGGGCATAGAAAGGATCGATGCCTTCCAGCCACCCCAGCTGGGACATTTTGAGCAGACTCTCTTGGCTCACCAGTTGGCGTGCTACCAACAGCAAGGGATTAGTTCGATAATCCCACCTAGGCCAACCGTCTATGTCCTGGAGATGCCGCATGCTGAAGAATATGACGTCGTCACCACTCCTGTCAGGGGTCAGTTATTCTAGCCGCCACTGTAGCCAGCAGCCGCTACTACTGCCGCCTCGATGCTGGATCTGCATGGGCAACTACTACAGAGGATAACCGAACTAGAGGCATCCTTTCGGAACATGAGGTTTGGCCCACCGGAACCCTCTTGTTCCTTCCAGAACCTCTGTTTCTATCCATAGGTGACACTCCCTCCTGACTTCAAGATGCCCGAACTGGTTGAATACAATGGGCACGGCAATCCCCGCATGCACCTCCGGGCCTATTGTGGAGACATGGCGACGCTGCAACACGAGGAGAAGCTCCTCGTCCGGCTATTCCAGAAATCTCTCCAAGGACCTGCACTGTCATGGTACATGTCCTTGGACTTGACAAAGATCTACACCTACACAGCCGTCTCCCGTGATAGTCATGGCAGCTGCGCCCCCACCATATCAGCTGCAACAGGTGTACACCCCGGCCCAAGAGTATCTTCTGCCGGCCATCACCTTGGTTCAGCAACCGATCTACACCACCTAAGCAACCCCAAATCAGCAGCCTTGGAGGCCAAGGGCTCCATCACCGGCAACTACACCCGAGCCACTGGTGTCACAGCAATGGCAGGCAACAGCCCCAGGATCCTCTCGACAAAGGAACCAGGGAAAAAATGGGGGTCAAACAGGTGCTAACCAATAGCACCCCAACCAGTAGCAACCGCGGCAGGCACGCCAACCGCCCCTGCAGCCGCAATAGCCACATGTAACAGAGTACACGCCGCTCTCGGAACCACTGAGCCAGGTGTTCCGCAGGGCACAGATGCTGCTCACACTCCCTCCTGTCAGACCACCCCCAGCTATTCTTCCCTCCTGGTACAACTTGCAGCAGTACTGCGAGTATCATAGATCTGCTTGCCACGCAATCGACCACTGTCGGACGCTAAGACAAGCTATCCAGCATCTCATCAACTAAGGAACCATCGAGCTTCAACAGCCTCCCATATCTCTTGAGCCGAGCTAGCAGACTTTCCCAAATTATACAGGAAACTCTCAGGTGAACGCTGTCTTCCTGGGTGCTAGGAGATGGCATCTGCTTGAAGGGTTCCAGCATATGCAGCCGGTGTCTGCATATCCAACTAGACGCAGACAAGGGACAAGGAGATCCCTCCCTTCAAGACGGCCACTGGGAGCCAGAACCACCTGGCTAAACCCAATCAACCTCATTTGTTTGATCCACACCTTGCCGATGCTAGAGGAGCTTCAGCCATATTACTAGCAACTGCAACCCTCCATCCTCACCGTCCACAACCACCGATGGAGGAAGCGGTCTCCACAACCTACACCGCAACAAGGGCCACCACTGTCTTCTAAAAAACCCTTTGTTCGGGTAGCACCTGTGGTCACCTCGTCAGGAGCGTCGAGCATCGGGACAGCCGTCCCAGCCTAACCTAAGGTAATCCTCTACTCTCCTACTGCCCCGGTCAGAGCGACCATCCCTGCGGTGCCTCCAGTCCCCAAGGTCCCTACGGCAACTCTCATTCCCTCAGCCAACACTCCGGCTAGCGCAATCACTTCAACAACTGCGACCTGGGCACCGCTCCAACCACATCTAACGAGGCAGTAATACACGGTCTTACAACCAGACTCTTCTCCAGTGTGTGACTCAACCTGAGGCACATACGGTTATGCAGGAAATCCATGAAGGTGTTTGCAGATCCCACATGAACGAGATCCTCCGCGCAAAGAAGCTCATGCTGCAAGGCTATTACTGGAGCACAATGGAGGTGGACTGCACAACCTACGTTCGTCATTGCCACCAATGCTAGATTCATGGAAATCTCATCCATGCGCCCCCCAAGGAGCTATACAACATGGCTTCCCCTTAGCCATTCTCCATGTGGGCCTTGGATGTGGTAGGCGAGGTCAAGCCAATAGCCACCAATGTACACTGGTACATACTGGTGGCCATAGATTACTTCACCAAGTGGGTGGAAGTGGCATCCTACAAAACAGTCACGACAGCCGCCACCTAGAAGTTCCTACGTAACCACATCGTCACCTGGTATAGCGTACCCTTCGAGGTAGTGACTGACAATGGCACCAACTTTATAGCCAAGTAGGTTACCAGCTACCTCAAGTAGTGCCATGTCTACCACCTAAGGGCATCCCCCTACAGGCCACAAATGAACGAAGCAGTCGAAGCGGCTACCAAGACATTGGTCCAAATCCTCAAGAAGATGGTCTCGACACACAAGGACTGGCATGACCGCCTCCTATACGCACTCTGGGCCTACCGGACATCCTTACGGACCGCCACTAGAGCAACACCATACTCGCTGGTGTATGGGTCTGAAGTAGTATTATCGATGGAAGTAGAGCTTCCATCCCTTCGTATTCTCGAGGAAGCAGACTCTGATGGCTAGTGGTTGGAATCACGTCTGCTACAGCTCAATCTCCTAGACAAGAGAAGGTTGAGCGCATTGGACCACGCCCAAAGCTATCAATGGAAGATGGTAAGGGCTTACGGCAAGGAGGTCCATCCCTGACTCCTCATGCCCGGTGACTTAGTCCTCCGTGCCACCTTCTCAACAGGCTCCACCGGAAAATTCTCCCCAAATTGGCGTGGCCCATACATCATCACCAAGACCCTCAGCGGGGGGGCCGCCTACCTCTTTGATGAGGACACACAACAAGAGTTCGACTCGATCAATTTGTCGCAGTTAAAGAAGTTCTACTCATAGACAAAGTGAACAGAGCGCATCACAGCCACCGCATTCAGACAGGTAGGTTGTCGATGTGTTCCACCGACGTCTCAGACTGACACCTCACCAGCTGACCAAGAGGCCAGCTCCCCGCGGCTGTACGTGACAAAGCACGTCATGCACCCGATCAAGGCTCATCGCGGCCGCCGCTTTTAGACAGGCCGGCTGCTCATGTCTACCACCGACGTCTTAGACCGATGCCTCACCAGCTGACCAAGAGGCCAGCTCCCCACGGTCGTACATGACAAAGCACGTCGCGCACCCGACTGGGGCTCATCACGGCCACCGCCTTCAGACAGGCCAGCGGCTGATGTCTACCACCGGCATCTCAAACCGACGCCTCACCAGCTGACTAAGAGGCCAGCTCCCCACAGTTGTATGTGATAAAGCACGTCACCACCTTCAGACAGGCCGGCCACTGACATCTCCGCCTGACTCTCCACTGACTGACCGAGAGGTCAGCTCCTGATTGGTATGCTACTTTCCTTGGTGAATCCCCTCCAACGACTCACATGTCGCACCATGCACGCACGATAGGTAGGTCCAGCCCTCCAGTCATCTTACTTCGTCCGTACTGGAAAAAAAAGAAAGTTGACAAAGCTAGCCAAACTTTCACCCAAGAGTTGGCATGTTTTTCCGGTCTTAATCCACCAGAAGGTCTCCATGCCCCCCCTCTATCTTAGAACCACAAAATGACTAGGTCACCACCCATCGGAAGAAACACCAGGAAGCTGGCAAACGACTTGGCCCTCATTCACAGCCTGTTGCCCCAATACTTACACACTCCACCATCCAACCAGCCTTGCACCGACTTCCGCATCTGACATACCTAGTAGCCACATCCACGGTCGACGGTGAGAACAGTTTGTAGCAGCAGGCGACGCATCTGGCTCAAGAAGTGCTGTCCAGACCTCTAGGATGAATTACCGACCCCAAGAGCGTTACCAACTACATTTGGGTTTCTACATAAAAAACATGAGTGCCCAACTTGTTTAACTCTGATGGCGTCAAGACAAAACAAAGTAATCCAGGTTTGTCCTTATCTCCATGGTCTTTGCCGATTCTGAGTGGTTATGAAGTACCGGTGGGAGATCACTTCTTCCCCCTCGAATGAGTATCTAACCTCCCATTTTTACCTAGCTCGAGTGCCACCTGACAATGTGGGAGATCACAAACTTTGGCTCCCACTAGGTAAGGTATTCCCCTTGGACCCAACCACGACAATATCGAGTTATTTTGCTTGCCAACAGCACGTGGGGAGGACTAGTAGTATTCTTTTATTTAGTTTTTTATTTCAATCTTCTATTTTGTAAAGGAAAGGAACAGCAAAGAGAAGAAAACCAAAAAATATGTAGAGAAAAAAAAAAAAGAATAAGAAGAAAAGTTAGTTGCTAGAATCCTTCTTCAACAAAAAAAAGAGAGAAAAAAGGAAAAGAAAAAAAAAGGGAAAAGAAAAGAAAAAGTTACTTGTTGCTGAGTCCTGAAAGCATACGGACTCTTATGTAAGGGAAGGGTAGATCTTAGGATTCCGCCATCTGTTGGCAATCCAATACCCAGCTTGTCATGATTGACCAAGTATTCCCTTCTTTCAGGGCTTGGCAGCCCATCGAAGTCCGCCAATACAACCGAGTGTCGAGACCCATTTGCCGACACCCACTCCTCCCTTTTTCTCTAGTCCTAGGGCTTGACATCCTAGCTAAGTCATCAACACAGGGCTTGGCATCCCTCACAGAAGACCTGCTGGTAGTTGCGTCCTCAACAGCATTGGGCTTGGCATCCCGCTGAAAGTCACTTCCACCCCTAGGTTCCTATGCCCACGTTTCTAGAACCCGCACTATTCTGTCGGCTTATCACCACACCCCCAGAGTGAACTTGTGAGGAAGAATCAGCATAACTATGGGCAGAAGGACAACTTTCAGATCTCTCCTTTCGACCTGTCTTTGTTGCCTTAGGGTCGCTTCTGCTGGACAAAGGAACTGTGTTTCCAAATACACTCATGTGAATGTCTAGCAGTTCCTTTTTGTTGTGAGGTGAGCCACCATTCATTCCCCTACAGGTTTGGATAGCACCAATGGGTCGAAAGAGCCACCTTGTGCGGACTCCATCACGGGTAGCCACTTGAAAAGTCCCCTCACCTTTTCCGTACCACTATTCCTAAAACATCGGCGAATAGGATTAGCATCCCTCACAGAAGACTTGTTGGCAGTTGCGCCCTCAGCAGCATTGGGCTTGGCATCCCGTTAAAAGTCGCTTCCACCCCCAAGTTTTGATGCCCACGTTTCCGGAACCCACATTATTCTATCCCAAGACACTAAAGGAAGGGCCATAAGGGAATGTCTCAACACCTTCACACACCTCACCACTTGTATTCACAAATAAGGGGAGGAAACGACAACTACTCCCCACCCTTGGAAACTAACGTACAGATAAGTGTGTAAGTAAATAAGCCAGTCAGGATAATCAGTTAGCTGCCGCTTAGGAGACATGGCTACCCACGGACGGTTGGAACCTCGACCGCGTCCAACATCAGGATGATAACCATTCCTTGCAAGAATGAAGGAAACCCACCCACGTGCATGGCCCAGCTCAGACAACGGGACGCCAACACAAAGACCCACGCCAGACGAGTCGTCACACAGGGAAATGGTCGGTTCCCAGGTAAATCAGCCGATAGCCGCTCACAAGACACGGTGACCTAGATGAGACGAACACCTGTGGAGTAAATGGGTTGCAACCGCACGATACCCAGCTCAGAGTGTCGGAGGCCGCCACCTGCAATTCGGCTAAAACACCGCCTTGCATGGAGGTAAGACTGAACGACAGGGATGGACAGCGAAAACCACCACAGCAATCCGGCTTATGCCGGTATTCGGCACATCGACCGCAACGCGAATACCCTCTCCGGATTACTACCTCGCACCTTACCCACATACACGCACAAGTACACAATCCATAGGAAATATTTTTTGTTCCTTTTTATTTTATTTTATGTTTAAGATGATTGGTATTATTTAAAAAGTTCCTTGGATTACAGATGCGAGACAAAAAAAAAAAAAAAGGCTGTAGGGTACACGATGTCAGTCTGCGTCACTGTCCCTCTGGTGCTCGTACCTTCAACACTCGACCCTCCGACACTCCCGTTCGATCTCCTAGGCCTCCATCCGCTTCAGTAAGCCAACCAGCCAGTCCTCACGGTTCATCACTCACATAAGGACGTCATCTCGGGCGCTCAAGCGGTCCATCGCCATGCGTAAACATTCACCCATGGAATTCAGTAGGGACTCCATGGATGACGCACCGGGAGCCGCACTCTGGCATGGAACTCCACCTGTGAGTGGTGAAGCGACGGTGGAAGTAGTTGACCGACGCCCAGTCGACGGCCCGGCAGATGTCCCGGCAAACGAGCTGGCCTGCTTAGAAGCAAGCCTCTCGTAACGGTCAAGATCGACCACCGTGATAGGCCAGGTAAGGAGCGGGACCTTCTACCAACCGCTGGTCAAGACACGTAGGAAGCTTGCCAGCTCAACCACAGCGTCACTGAACAACAACTGGCTGGGAGGCTGTCGACTTGGGTAGACCACGTTCCACATCTTGTGCCAGACCACCGCCGCCCAGTTCACCTAGCAACCAATTACCTCTGTGAAAGTTGCGAGGTAAGTTGCCATGCTAACCTCGTCCCAATGCCCCCCTTTCGGTAGGACCGTGTTGTTGAGGATCAAGGAGACGAGGTGCGCGACCGGGTTCAGGTCATGCGTCTTGACCACCCACTAGTCCCAGTCGGCTTCCGCTGCAACCATCACGTTGATGTCGCCGATACTCCAAGGGAGGCTCGGAAGAGGGGCGAAGACGTCCAGACTGGTTAAGCGGAGGCCCAACACCTCGAATAAGAGCGCGTTAGAGAGTTCCACCGGCCCGGCCTAGAGGCTGATGACGAGTTGCGACTCCACCTCAAACAGCTTGGAGTACATCTCGGCCACCAGACCAGGGATGGTCTCCACATGGCAGGAATTCCAGATGAATGGGAGTAGGCCCTGCGCAGCGAACAGTCGCTCCACCTCCGGCAGCTGGTCGAAGTCAACCGTATAAAACGCTCCTCAGCGCCAAGTGATCATCTACTGGGAGGACCAACTCCTGGTTGGTGTCAAGAGGTGAGACACCTTCGGTCACTGCCTTGTCACAACTGGTTGCAGTGCGATAACACGAGAGTGCCCTGCGAACCAATTCCGCATCCAAGGCAACATCGTTGGGCATTGCCGGCGGCACGTCAGGAGAATCCTGAAGAAGCCGCTGTCTCCCAACCAGCATCTTGGAGCGCATCCGGCGCTATGAGCCTTCGAGAGGAACCTCCGCTGATGCCTTGCCTTCCACGTCATCTTCGGGTGGACGAGAACCGGAGGCGTCAGGGTCCCCACGCCGCTCCGATAGCCACCACTAGGAAATAGCCTACCGTCCATAAGCAGGTAGAAAACCTGTAAACAAACGGCCTCTACGTGGTTGGGGCAAGCGAGCTCCTCTGCTAGTAGATCATTCAGCGATGGGGGCAAAGTCTCGAGCTAGAAGTCTGTTGTGGGGCCTATGACGTCTATGTCCTCGTTTTCATCTGTTTCTCGCTTCCCTTTTATCGGGAGAGGCAAAGCTGCTATCCCGATGCCCTAGAAAGGCTTCTGGGATGAGGCCGCCGGCATGCATCATTGTCAATGCATGCCATCTAGGTGCACGAGCATGTACATCCCAATGGTTCACTTTTATCGGGAGAGGCAAAGCTGCCATCCCGATGCCCCAGAAAGGCTTCCGGGATGAGGCCGCCAGCATGCATCATTACCGACGCCGGCCATCTGGGTGCACGAGCATGTACATCCCGATGGTTCCCTTTTACCGAGAGAGGCAAAGCTGTCATCCCAATGCTCCGAAAAGGCTTCTGGGATGAGGCCGCCGGCATGCGTCATTACTGACGCCAACCGTTTGGGTGCACGAGCATGTACATCTCGACAGTTCCCTCTTACTAGGAGAAGCAAAGCTGCCATCCCGATGCCTCGAAAAGGCTTCCGGGATGAGGCCGTTGGCATGCATCAGTGCCGATGCCGGCCGTCTAGGTGCACGAGCATGTACATCCCGATGGTTCCCTTTTACCGGGAGACGTGAAGCTGCCCTCCCGATGCCCCAGAAAAATTTCTAGGATGAGGCTGTCGGCATGCATCATTGCCAACGCCGGCCATCCGGGTGTATGAGTATGTACACCCCAATGGTTCCCAATTTCTGAGGGAAGTGAAGCTGCTCCCCTGATCCTCTTGAAAGTCTTCCAAGATGAGGCCATGTTTGGCTGAGCTGACTGTCGTGATTTTCTGTTTTAGAGCCGAAGAGAGGTCGGGATTGCCCAAGCTGTCTAGGGGTGCGTAACACCTTCGCCAACAGTACCTTGAGTCCCATATCCAATTCTCTCATGTTTCGCATAATGTTACATGATTTTATGCCATACTTGCGGTTTTATCATTTTGAAGGGGGGAGGACACTTCCCCAATCCGGAAGCCGGCTCCCCAAAACCCCCAACTAAGCCAACAAACTCCCCTTTCGTGAGGTAGCCGGGTAGAACTAACCGGCATCTGCCTCCCACGTAGCGATTACCGGTTAACTACCTAGAAAGGTAAGGCGAATCAATTAGAGAGATATGACGAGATTTAATCACTTAAATCTCACAATCAATCAATCACGCAGACCGCGTAATTGAACCAAGACATGCGCCACCTTCCATCTTCGGGTCCCCCCAAAGAAGGAAGGTAACCCCTTATAAAAAGATGCTTCCCCTCTCAGAGAAATAGTTGTTCAGACGTGGGAGGCGCTTAGCAGGCTTTTTCACCCCTTGGAGAAGACGCCGGCTGGAGGTTCTGAAGGAGAGGAGACACTCAGAGCCCTGACGCCCTCTCAGCGCACCGGAGCGAGGACGCCTGATCACTGCCGACAACTCCCTGCAAGTAAGCCCTTCCTCCCTCTCCGTTTTACGTATGGTTTAACGACATTTTTCTCGAGCCCCGACCATGCTAGGTCTTTCCCATGCAAGGGAAAGGTTGGAGGACGTACCCGGGTATCATTCCTTCGGAGACACATCGGAAGGTACCGGCAACCTCGCTCTAGGTCGGGTGAATCCACCCAGCATGGTCGTGTTCGTTCGATCACGACCCTTTCGTCGAGTCCTTTTACATGGAAACTCATAGTTTCCCAACGGATTTTACACGTTTTATCCGATTTCCGCCCATTTTTCCGGGAGGTGTAAGTCTACCCTCTTGATGCCCCGGAAAGATTTCCGGGATGATGCCACTGGCATGAATCCTTGCCGGCGATGGCCATTTGGGTGTACGAACATGTACAAGTCGGTGGTTCCCATTTTTTGGAGAGGTGTAAGTCTACCCTCCCGATGCCCAAGAAAGATTTCCGAGATGACGCCACCGACATGCATCCTTGCCGGCGACGGCCATTCAGGTGTACGAATAGGTACAACTCGGCAGTTCCTATTTTTTCGGGAGGTGCAAGTCTACCCTCTCGATGCCCTGGAAAGATTTCCGTGATGACGCCACTAGCATACATCCTTGCCGACGACGGCCGTTCGGGTGTACGAACATGTATAGCTTGGTGATTCCCATTTTTCTGGGAGGTGTAAGTCTACCCTCCCGATGCCCCAGAAAGATTTCTGGGATGATACCACCAGCATGCATCCTTGCCGGCGGTGGCCGCTCGGGTGTACAAACGTATGACACGATGGTTCCCGATTTCCGAGAGGAGCAAAGATGCCCTCCTGATGCCCCAATGAAGCTTCCAGGATGAGGCCGCCGACATGCATTCGTGCCGGCCTTGGCCAAGTAGGAATGTGAATTCTTGTCTCCAGTCAGGGAGGGGGGATGTGACGTGGCAGCCGGTAGCTTTAGCCAGCTGCCTCACCCGACCTTCAGCTCTTCGGCTGAGAGGCCCGTACGGGTGACCATTGTGTCTTTCTCTCTCCCGTTTATCATTGGACCCCATGTGAATCTTCACATTAGTCGACCCTCACTTGTTTTCACCAAAAGGGACAAGGTTGTTCCTCCTGATGCCCTGGAAAGTTTTCCAGGATGAGGCCATGTGAGGCCGGACTGACTGTCATGGTTTTCCATTTTTAGAGCCGGAGAGAGGTCGGGATTGCCTGGGCTGTTTGGGGGTTCCTAACACCTTCCCCAATAGTACCCTGAGCCCTGTATCGAGTTCTCTCATGTTACACGATTTTACGTGATTCCCGTGGTTTTAACGTTTCGATGGTGGAAGGACACTTTCCCATCCAGTTTTCCTTGTTTTCTACCAAAAAATATGGTGGCGACTCCGTTCAACGAGCCATCCGCCCCACGTGGTGATGCGCTCACACAAACAGCTTTCAATTCTCTGTACCTCGGCCCATCCGACGGAAACCCATGGGCTTCCGGGTGATAGCCGGATGAAAGAGAGGGTACAAATTTTTGGCGACTCCGCTGGGGCCCGCTCCTCCAACAACAGGGCTTGGCATCCCACGCATAAGTGCGCCGACAGCTGTGTCCTCAACAGCCACTGACTTGGCAACCTAATCAAGTGAACTGAGACTTGGCAATCAAACCAAGTATCTCATTTGGCACAACGGACAACCAATCCTCCAAGCACCGGTCCGATCAGCCGAAAACCGCTAACTCTCAACAGGGGCGCCACATCATGGAGTCGGGATAGCTAGCCTACTTAGTCTAGGGGACATCTTCCACAAGCAGAGTACTGGCCAACATTCTGGGGTAGAACTAGGGGCATTCTGCCCCTCTTCTCGAGCAGGCAAACGAGACCGGTCTGCTGCATTTTCGTCCAGGACTCCATCCGGTTTTTGCCTCTCATCCACCTGGCAGCCGGTTCCTCGCACTGAGGCAGAACTAGGGGCATTCTACCCTTCACCCTCCTTGGACGCTTGGCAGCCAGAGCAACAGATAGAACCCAACGGCATGACACCTCAAGTAGACGGGTATGGCAAGTCCACCGCCGTCTCCTCTGAAGCACTTCCGAGGTTCACCGCTACCTCGAACCGGCAGTTGGTCCACCTACCCAGCACCCAGCCGAAAGACCACGGGCACCGCTCCCGCCAGATCCATCTTCCAATGCCATTTCAGCTCAAGGGTCAATAAGCCATGGAAGACATTGACGATCCTTATCAAGAGTCTAAAGAAGAAGGCCCATGGGTCCAACCAACCAAGTCTACCGACATAACATCTACTGACGAAATCGAACTTGTAAACCATGGGAATGAACGACATCGAAAAGAAACAAAAATTAGCAAAGAGGTGCTCGAGCCCTACTCTCAACAACTCCTTGCGCTCCTACGAGAATTCGTGGAAGTATTTGCATGGGATTATAAAGACATGCCCGGTTTGGATGAACGGGTAGCAGTCCATCGACTACCCCTCAAACCGGGAGCTCGACTTGTGAAGCAAAAAGCTCAGCGAATGAGACAAGAATGGGCCCAGAAGCTGAAGGAAGAAGTCCACAAATAGTTAAATGTCCGATTCCTCCAGCCTGTCTTCTACCCGGAATGGGTGACAAACATGGTACACGTCCCAAAGAAAGACGAGCGAGTACGCATGTGTGTCGACTATCGAGACCTCAACAAAGCTAGCCCCAAGGACGACCTCCCACTACCACACATAGATGTCTTGGTAGATGATGCCGCCAAGTACGAGGTGTATTCCTTCATGGATGGATTCTCCAGATACAACCAAATCCTCATGGCAGAAGAAGACAAGGAGAAGACCACATTCACAACCCCTTGGGGCGTCTTCTGTTACAGGGTGTGCCATTTGGGCTCAAAAATGCTGGTGCTACTTATCAAAGAGCCATGACCACCCTCTTCCATGACATGATGCACAAATAAGTCAAAGTCTATGTCGACGATATGGTAGTGAAGGCGTGCACTCATCAGCAACATCTCAAACACTTAAGAAGATTGTTTGAGCACCTAAAGAACTACAAGCTCAGGTTAAACCCGTCAAAATCAACATTCGGGGCCACCACCGAAAAACTACTCTGCTTTTTCATCAGCAAACAGGGAATCGGGGTAGATCCCGATAAGGTGAAAGCAATCTTAGATATGCCTCCCCCACAGATGGAACAACATATCCGAAGCTTGTTGGGAAGGCTATAGAACATCGGGCGTTTCATCTCGTGCCTCACTCCGACTTGCAAGCCCTTCTTCCATGGGCACGGTATTGGGCCAGCATGATACCACCAGCAGAATCAAGCAGGCCATATACTACCTCAGTAAAAAGTTTACCGAGGTAGAGGAACGGTATGAGCTAATTGAAAAGTACTGTCTCTCATTGGTCTGGACGGTGAAAAAATAGCGACACTACCTTGTAGTCTATCCGGTTTTGTTGCTTAGCCGCCTGGATCCCCTGTGCTACCTCTTCGACCAGCCGGCCTTGGTAGGCAGATGCGTGAAATGGCAAATGCTCGTTGCAGAGTTCGACATCCGGTACGTATCCCAGAAATCCATGAAGGCCCAAGCCATGGCCGACCAGCTAGCACACCAACCCTTAGCAAACTACAAGCCGTTGGAGGATTCCTTCCCAAATGAGCCTGTCTTCACCATCAATGAGCTGGATCTAGACCAACCGGATCTGGACCAGCCTGATCTTGACCAGCTAGAACCCCATACCTTGTACTTCGACGGAGTGGTCAACACTAAAGGCTGCGGGGTTGGGGTCGTCCTAGTAGATCCCTAACGACGGATGCTGCCCGTAGCCAAGCAGCTTCTCTTCACATGCTCGCACAATGAGGCAGAATAAGAGGCTTGCATCATGTGGCTACGACTCCCACTAGAACTCCGAGTCACCCATTTACACATATTCGGCGATGCCATGCTGGTAATCTCTCAAACCCTCAACAGGTGGAAAACCCGAGACCCCAAGCTCCGAACGTACCAGGAACATGTACTGCAATTAGCAAGCAACTTCTGGTTCGTCCATGTTGAACCCATGCTTAAAGTGGGATGGAGTCGGCAAGCCTCTTCAAGGAAGTGGCACCCGGACCCCTAAAAACCCACATTTAGTAAAAAGTTGGGGGGATGGAGTCGGCTTGCCGCTGGCAAGCCGCTTCAAGGAAGCGGCACCCGGACCCTTAAAAACCCACATTTGGTGAAAAGTTGGGGGGGTGGAGTCGGCTTGCCACCGACAAACCACTTCAAGGAAGCGACACCCGGACCCCAAAAACCCACATTTGGTGAAAAGTTGGGGAGATGGAGTCGGCAAGCCGCTTCAAGGAAGTGGCACCCAGACCCCAAAAACCCACATTTGGTGAAAATGATGGGGGGACCAGCTGACTTCCGCCTGCCACGTAGCGGCCGCTGATTAGCTACCCAAGAAGGCAAGCCGAATCAATCAGGAAAATACAACGAGATTTAATCACTGAAATCTCGCAAATCGATTACGTGGACCGCGTAATCAAGCCCGGAATCATGCCACCTTCCATCTTTGGGTGCCCCCAAAGAAGGAAGGCAATCCCTTATAAAAGGAGCAGCCTCCCCACATCACGAAAAGGCTTGAATTTCTGGGAAGAAGGCTGACACCCTCTGGAGAAACAACTGTCCACCGGTTCCGAAGGAGGAAAGCAGCTCGGGGCCCCGATGCCTTTTCGCCGTGTTGGAGCGGGAACTTCCGATCCCCGTTGATGACCCCTCTACAGGTAAGTCCTTCCACCCTCGTCGTTTTACGTATGTTTTTATGATGCTTCGTCGAGCCCCGACCACATAACACCTTTCCTGTGCAAGGGAATGGTCGAAAGACGGACCCGGGTATCATTCCTTCGGAAACACGTCTGAAGGTACCAGTGGCTGCCCTCCTGGCCGGGTGAATCCACCCGGCCCAGTCGAGCTCAGTTCACTCGTGACCCTTCTGTCGGGTATTTTTACGTGGAAACTCTAAGTTTCCCAGCAAGCTTTACGAATTTTTATCCGACCTCTACAGGTCCTTCTCGAGGTCCCAGAAAGATTTTCGAGACGACACCACTGGCAAGGATGCCAGCGGTGGCCATTCGGGTGTACGAACACATACAACCCAATGGTGCCCGTACCTCTTTCCGGGAGACGTAAGTCTACTCTCCCGATGCCCCGGAAATGTTCCCGGGATGATGCCACTCGCAAGGATGCCGGCGGCGGCCGTTCGCGTGTACGAACACGTACAACCCAACGATGCCCATACATTTTTCTAGGAGACGTAAGTCTACTCTCCCGATGCCCCAGAAAAGTTTCCGGGATGACACCATCGGCAAGGATGCTGACGCCGACCGTTCAGGTGTACGAACACATACAACCCAACGGTGTCCGTTTCTTTTCCGGGAAGCGTAAGCCTACCCTCTCGATACCCTGGAAAGATTTCTGGGATGACGCCACCGGCAAGGAAGCCGGCGGTGGCCGTTCAAGTGTACGAAACGTACAACTCGACGATTTCCGTTTTCCCAGAAAATATAAGTCCTCCATTAAATCCCATGCTTTTACAGACGTCAAGAGGAAAAGGGGTGGGGAAATAGCCAACTTGCCGCCGGCGGGCCGATTCAAGGAACCGGCCCCCGTTTCCCCAAAACCCCCATGGGTGCGCATGGAGGGGGGAAACAGCCGGCATGTCGTCGGCTGGCCGGTTCAAGGAACCGGCCCCTGTTTCCCCAAAACCCCCCTATGGGTGTGCATGGAGGGGGGAAACAGCCAGCAAGCCGTCGGCTGGCCGGTTCAAGGAACCGGCCCCTGTTTCCCCAAAAGCCCCCCATGGGTGCATATCGAGTGGGGAAACAGCCAGCTAGCCGCCGGCGGGCCAGTTCAAGGAACCGGCCCCCGTTTCCCCAAAACCCCTATGGGTGCGCTTGGAGGGGAGAAACAGCCGGCAAGCCGCTCGCTAGCCGATTCAAGGAACCGACCCCCGTTTCCCCAAAACCCCAATGGGTGCGCATGGAGGGGTGAAACAGCCGACAAGCTGCCGGCTGGCCGGTTCAAGGAACCGGCCCCCATTACCCCAAAACCCCCATTGGTGCGCAAGGAGGGGGGGAAACAGCTGGCTGGCCGGTTCAAGGAACCGGCCCTCGTTTCCCCAGAACCTCTTAGTTGCACTTGGAGGGGGTAAACAGCCGGCAAGCCGCCGGCTGGCCGGTTCAAGGAACCGACCCCCATTTCCCCAAAACCCCCATGGGTGCGCATGAAAGGGGGAAACAGCCGGCTAGCCGCCGGCCCCCGTTTCCCTCGAACCCCCATGGGTGCGCATGGAGGGGGAAAACAGCCGGCAAGTCGCCGGCTGGCCGGTTCAAGGAATCGGCCCCCGTTTCCCCAAAACCCCCATGGGCGCAATTGGGTTGGGAAAGCAGCCGACTAGCCACCGGTCAACCAGTACAGTAGCCAATGGCCGGCTCCTCGAAAACCCATATTTTTCTCCTCTATTCACCATCGGATCCAATATGGATCCCCGTTTTGTTCAATTCTCATTTGTTTACTTGGCTCTCGTTTGTTTACATCGGAAGGGATAAGGTTATCCCTCTAAACGCCCTGGAATGTTTTCCAGGGTGAGGCCGTACGTGGCCGGATTGACTATCATGTTTTCTGTTTTAGAACCGGAGAGAGGCCGGGAATGCCCGGGCTGTCTGGGGGTGCCTAACACCTTCGCCAACAGTACCTTGAGCCCTGTATCCAGTTCTCTCATGTTTTAACTTCAATGTTACCTCACCCACGTGGTTTTATCGCTTCGATGATGGAAGAACACTTCCCCATTCGGTTTTCCTTGTTTTCTACCCAAAAATAAGGTGGCGACTCCGTTCAACGAGCCATCAACCGCACGTGGTGATGCGCTCACACAAACACCTTTCACGAGCCCACTCCCGCCGCTCTATCCAGTCCACTAGCTGGATCAACCGATCTTCCCAGCTCAACAGTCGGATAATGACTGTCTCGAGCATAGAGACGGTCCAGCGACACGCGCAAATCCTCGACATAATTCGGGTTCAAAGAAGTTCCACCGGTAGACCGTGAAGCAGAAGCAGGAGCAGGAGGACGGTGCCCGGTTGACCGCCCGTCGGATGACGAGCTAGACTGCTTAGAGGCAAGCCTCTCGTACCAACCCAAGTCGACTGATGTAATGGGCCAGATCTGGAGCGGAACCCTCTATCGGCCTTCGGTTGAGATACGGAGGAAGTGGGCCAGCTCCACCATCGCCTACCCAAAGAGCAACTGGCTGGGAGGACGCCGGATCGGGAGAATCACGCCACGCATCTGGCGCCAAACTGCCGCCGTCCAGTTCACCTGGCAACCCGTTACCACTGCGAAAGTCACAAGGTAAGTCGCCACACTAATTTCGTCCCAATGCCCCCCTTTCGGAAGGATTGTGTTGTTGAGGACAAAGTAGACGAGGTGAGCAACTGGGTTCAGGTCCCGAGCCTTGACAATCCGTTGGTCAAAATCGGCATCCGCGGAAACTGCCGCATTGATGTCGCCGATGCTCCAGGGAATGTTCGACAAGGAGGAGAAAATGTCCAGACCAGTAAAACGGAGTCCCAACACCTCGAACAAGAGCGCATCAGAGAATTACATCGGTCCTGACTGGAGGCTCAGATAAAGTTGCGACTCCACCTCCGATAGGTTGGAGTACATCTCGGCCACCAAGCCGGGGACGGTCTCGACCAGGTAGAAGTCTCGGACGAAAGGAAGCAAGCCTTGCCTGGCAAACAGCTGCTCCACCTCCGGCAATCAGTCGAACTTGGTCAGCCTCCCATGTAACACCGTCTTTACAGCCAAGCGGCTGTCGACGGGGGATGCCAAATCCTAATTGGTTTTGGGGGGAGCCACGCCGTCAGCCGCCGCCTCGTCAGAACCGGTCGGAGTCCGATACCAAGGGAGTGCCAGCCGGACCGATCCCACCTCTGAAGCCGCGTCATCAGGAATCTCGAACAACCCTGATGGAGTTCTGGCAAGATGCTGTTGCCAGTCCACGGTGGCCTTGCGATGCATCCGATGCCGCAAGCTTTGAAGGGGGGCCTCCGCTGAAGCCTTGCCTTCCATTGGAACACGGGAGCTAGAAGCACCGGAGCTTCGTCGCCATTCTCCCAACCACCAATGAGACATGGCCTCGACCGAAGTAGCGTCGCAGCCGTTGCCGGTTAATTCAAAGAAAATGGCTAAGCGGGCCGATTCGGCACGGTTGGGGCAGTTGAGCTGTTCCGCCGGCATGTTCCTCAAACTCACCGACAAAAGATCGAACCATCGTCACGCAGACACAGAAGCTGATTGGCAGACATGCCCTGTAACATTTTTCGTGCGAGGCATGTTGATTAAAGCTCGAGCGAAGAAGTTAAGGATAGGTACAAGAAAATCCAAATGAGAACTCACGGAAGGAGTGAAAACGGGAGGGAGGGATGAGGAAATCTCCAACGACCTCCCCTCTATTTATAGGGAAATAGGTCACCCGGATTCCACGTAGGTGGAAGCAGCAATAGGTTCAAAAACCGGTTGCACAAAAATCAAGAAAGCTGAAATGATTCCTGACAACTTTGAAAAGGTACAATCAAGGCACAATAACTGAGAAAGTTGCACAGAAACCGAAAAAGATGAAAGAAAATCACAAAGGTACGACGTGACCATTCACTACGTCCATCGCAGCTTTTTCAATCATGTCACCAACCAATTGCCGCCTCCTGCTAGGCGGCAATCGCGTGAATAGCCGGCTCGAGCGTAAAATCGCAAAGGTACGATGTGACCAATGTGATGATGGCAGCTTTTGAAAAAGCAACGTATCACATCCTTAGTCGGTTGCCGCCTCCCCTGAGGCGTGCATCCTACATGAATCCTCGCACTAGCGGTTTCTCACTTGCTTTACTGGAACGAATAAGACTATTCCTCCTCATGCCCTGGTGAATCCTCCAAGATGAGGCCGTTGACACAAATCCTTGCCAACTTAGGCCGAGCTGACTAGTACCGTGTTCCCTTTTTAGAGTCGGAGAGAGGCCAGGATTACCTGGGTTGTCTGGGGGTGCCTAACACCTTCCCCAATAGTACCTTGAGCCCCATGTCCAGTTCCTCTCATTTTCGTAAAAGTCTTTAAGTTTGATGTTGTTTTATGATATTGTTCCATATTTCCACATTTTTATCATTTTGATGATGGGAGGATCTTTCCCTCTTCGATTTTCCTTGTTTTCAACACAAAAATAAGGTGGCGACTCTGTATAACGAGCCATCTGACCCACACGGCGATGCGCTCCTACATTCACTTTTCAATTCTCTATACCTCGACCCATTCACTGCCTTTGCTGGCGAAACCCTGTGGGCTTCCGAGTGTTAGCTAGATGAAAGAGAGGGTACACTTATGAAATTTCAAAAATAGTTAAGGAAAGATTGAAAGCATGGTATGATAAAAGAATTTTACATAGAGTGTTTGAAATAAGATAGGAAGTTTTATTATATAATTCAAGACTATACTCTTTCCCAAGAAAATTAAAATCCAGATGGACTTGTCCATTTATTATCAAGCATGTTTATCCATATGGAGTAGTAGATTTGGAGGACCCTCAAAGCCATGCGATTTTTAAGTTTAACAGTCAAAGATTAAAACATTTTCTAGGATATTCAGATAGGAAAAATGTAGAGGTTGTTAGCTTAGAAGAAGATTAAAATATATATATATATAAAAGAAAAGCTTTTAGATTTATAAATTATATAATATATTAAGCCTTACTATGTTATCTAAGTATTTATTGACGGTGTATAATTTCGTTGCCTTGATCTATCATAAGGTAGGTTCATGGGTAAACCTGTTTACCAACAGAGTAAGTTCGTGGGTAAACCTATATACCAACGGAGAGAAAGGAAAAGAAGAAAAAGAAAAAAAAGAACCTTTGGGGTGTATCAACGGAGTAAGTTCATGGGTTAACCAGTTTACCAATAGACTATCCCCATTGGTTATCAAAAAAATAGGAACTTTTATGGAAGCTTCCATACCCAATTTAATGCACTCAGCCATGTCTTCTTCCATGTCTTTTAGTTCTCGTTCTCGTTCTGTCCTCTTCCTCTTCCTCTTCCCTTTTGCATGCCACATAGCTGCAACCAGAGTGAACTTCTCAAAGTTTAGCATTGCAATCCAAGCGTAAGCTGAAGATAGAATAGTTGGTGGAGGATTGGAGGAAGAAGTCATAGCACTCGTGTGTTGCAGAAGATGAAAAGTAGCAATGAGTCATGGAATAAGGGTTAATCAATGAATGACTTATTGGGTATTTATAGTGGTACTTGGGTAATCGGGTATTATTGATTCGACGTTAATCAGTGAATCATTTGTTTACCAATGGAGTAGTCCATTAGTAAACCTCTTAAATCACGAGCTAATTCCGTTGGTAATCTCTAATAGGAATTTCAAGGAAATTAATTTTAGAATGTTTGCATTTATTCTAAACATATTCAAATCTGAATATTGCACATTTACTTCATGAATATTTGATACTTTTTCTGACTAATCAATTAACTGAATGTATTGTTTTTTTGCAATATGAATTATAGAAAGTAAATGGAGATTCCAACAGATGTATTGCAAGAGGTATTGGCCTATTTGTCAGCAAAAGAAATATGCAAATTGAGTTGTCAATGCAAGGGCATATACACATTCATTTCAGAGCATTGCTTTTGTTCGCTATAAGCATTTAAAATGAGAAA
>JAMKPZ010002294.1:0-17457 GCA_024699675.1 Amphibolis antarctica
GTAGATCCCGACAAGGCAAAAGCAATTTTAGACATGCCTCCACCACAGACGGAACAACAGATACGAAGCTTGCTAGGAAGGCTACAATACATCGCGCGTCTCATCTCGCGCCTCACGCCAATCTGCGAGCCTTTCTTCAAACTGTTGAAGAAAAACACCAGCTTCACATGGACCACAAAATGCCAAGTCGCCTTCGACCACATCAAACATCAACTATCCCAGCCACCGGTTCTCGTACCACCTCACCCTGGACGACCGCTTTTCTTGTACATGTCGGTAACAGCTTCCTCCATGGGCGCGGTATTGGGCCAACATGACACCACCGGCAGGATCGAGCAAGCCATATACCACCTCAGTAAAAAGTTTACTAAGATAGAAGAATGGTATGAGCTAATTGAAAAGTACTGTCTCTCGCTGGTCTGGATGGTGAAAAAGTTGCGACACTACCTGGTAGTCTATCCAGTTTTGTTGCTCATCCACCTAGATCCCCTGCGCTACCTCTTTGACCAACCGGCCTTGGTAGGCAGGTGC
This sequence comes from Amphibolis antarctica, assembly GCA_024699675.1. NCBI lineage: Eukaryota > Viridiplantae > Streptophyta > Magnoliopsida > Alismatales > Cymodoceaceae > Amphibolis > Amphibolis antarctica. Next base: position 532 of record JAMKPZ010002294.1, read on the forward strand.
GTAAAATGGCAAATGCTCCTTGCAGAGTTCGACATCCGATATGTATCCCAGAAGTCCATGAAGGCTCAAGTCATGGCCGACCAGCTGGCACATCATCCCTTACCGGATTACCAACCACTAGAAGATTCCTTCCCAGACGAGTCGATCTTCACCATCGACGAGCTGAATCCAAACCAGTCAGATCTGGATCAACTGGATCCTGATCAACCAAAACCCCATACCTTGTACTTCGACGGAGCAATCAACACTAGAGGTCGCGGGGTAGGGGTCGTCTTAGTGGATCCCCAAGGAAGAATGCTGCCCGTAGCCAAGCGACTTCTCTTCACATGCTCACACAACGAGGCAGAATACGAGGCTTGTATCATGGGGCTACGACTTGCGCTGGAACTTCGGATCACACATCTACAAGTATTCGGTGACGCCATGCTGGTAATTTCTCAAACCCTCAACAGGTGGAAAACTTGAGACCCCAAGCTCCAACCATACCAAGAACTCGTACTGCAATTAGCAAGTGACTTCCGGTTCGTCCACTTCCAACACATCAGCCGCAAGCATAACCCTTACGTAGACGCCCTGGCCGTCTTAGCCTCATGGGTAGCGGTCATTGAAGGGCAGAACATTGCCATAGAAGTCACAACACTTCACCGACTGGCCTATAGCGAAGACGTCTACCGCCTTACAAATTCCCCAGACAGGCCGACACCAGACCCACAGCTATGCCTCTGGCTAGCCGCTCTCGTAACCAGCAGACTGTCGACCAATGCAAAGAACCAACTCCGGCCGACAAACCAAACAACACAGATTATAGGTCCCTAGACCATAACCTGAGAAACTCACAGCAAGAGGACCACCCATGGTATTCAGATATACAAACCTTCTTGGAGATCGGAGAGTTCCCCCTGGAGGCCACCACCCAAGATAGACGTACGTTGTCAAGACTGACAGCCGGCTACGTCTTCAGTGGGAGACAACTTTACAAAAGATCCCACAACCAAACTCTCCTCCGGTGTGTAACCTCGCCCGAAGCATATACGATTATGCAGGAAATCCATGAAGGTGTCTGTGGATCCCACATGAACGGGATCCTCCTGGCGAAAAAGATCATGCTTCAAGGCAACTACTGGAGCACAATGGAAGCAGACTGCACCACGTACGTCCATCGCTGTCACCAGTGCTAGGTACATGGAAACCTCATCCACGTGCCCCCCAAGGAACTATACAACATGGCTTCTCCTTGGCCATTCTCCTTGTGGGCCTTGGATGTGGTTGGTGAGATCAAGCCAACAGCCACCAATGGACACCGGTACATACTGGTGGCCATCGATTACTTCACTAGGTGGGTGGAAGCAGCCTCCTACAAGACAGTCACGGCAGTCGCCACCCAAAGGTTCTTGCGCAACAACATCATCACCCAGTATGGCGTACCCTTCGAGGTAGTGACCGATAACGGCACCAACTTCACAGCCAAGCAGGTCACAACCTACCTCGAACAATGCCATATTCGTCACCTAAGGGCATCCCCCTACAGACCACAGATGAACGGAGCGGTTGAAGCAGCTAACAAGACACTGGTCCAAATTCTCAAAAAGATGGTCCAAACACACAAAGATTGGCACAACCACCTCCCTTACGCACTCTGGGCCTACCGGACATCCCTATGGACCGCTACCAGAGCAACACCATACTCACTAGTATACGGGTCTAAAGTAGTGTTGCCAGTGGAAGTAGAACTACCATCCCTTCGCATCCTTAAAGAAGCAGCAGACTCTGATGATCAGTGGTCAGAATCACGCCTACTGCAACTGAATCTCCTTGATGAAAGAAGGTTAAGGGCGTTGAACCACGCCCAGACTTATCAAAGAAAAATGACGAGGGCTTACAACAATAAGGTACGTCCCCGACTCCTTAAACCCGGTAATCTAGTCCTTCGTTCCAACTTTCCAACAAGTTCAGCGAGAAAATTCTCCCCGAACAGGCGGGGCCCATACATCATCACCAAGATCCTCAGCAGGGGAGCCGCTTACCTTTTTGATGAAGCCACCCAATAGGAGTTCGGCCCAGTCAACTTGTCGCAGCTGAAGAAGTTCTACCAATGAAAGACAAGTTCGACGGGGGAACCACGTGGTTGCCACCTCCAGAGAACCGGTTGCCGCCTCCCTAGACTGGCCCCCCCTCAAGACCCAGAAAAATGGGTTAGACGGGGGAACCACGCGGCTACCACCCCGAGAGAACCGGTTGCCGCCTCCCTAGACCGACCCCCTCAAGACCTAGAAAAATGGGTTGGATGGGGCAACCACGCGGCTGCCACCTCCAGAGTGCAGGTTGCCGCCTCCCTAGACCACCTCCAGAGTGCAGGTTGCCGCCTCCCTAGACCGGCCCCCTCAAGACCCAGAAAAATGGGTTGGACGGGGGAACCACGCGACTGCCGCCTCCAGAGTACCGGTTGCCGCCTCCCTAGACTGGCCCCCTCAAGACCTAGAAAAATAGGTTGGACGGGGAAACCACGTGGCTGCCGCCTCCAGAGTACCGGTTGCCGCCTCCCTAGACCAGCCCCCTCAAGACCCAGAAAAACGGTTTGGACGGGGGAACCACGCGGCTACCGCCTCCAGAGTATCGGTTGCCGCCTCCCTAGACCGGCCCCCTCAAGACCCAAAAAAATGGGTTGGACGGGGGAACCACATGGCTGCCACCTCCAGAGAATCGGCTACCACCTCCTTAGACCGGCCCCCTCAAGACCTAGAAAAATGAGTTGAACGTGGAGGGGGGCCACGCGGCTGCCACCTCCAAAGAACCGGCTATTGCCACCCAGGACCGATCCCCCATGGCACGGAATAACCAACCCCTTCTGGGGATTTTGTCTGGTCACCGGCACTACCAAACCAGTTTCTGATAATTTCAACCGTAAACCCGCCATCTCCTCCAAAAGACGTGCACCTCGGGGCAGAGTTAGGGGCATTCTGCCCCTCCGTCCCGTTTCACGCACTCGGTGGCTGCCAATGGCGATACCCAATGGGCCAGCTCCCCACGGTCACAGCAGATCAACTTGATCAAGGATCCATGCGGCTGCCGCCTGTAGACAGACCGGCCACCGACTTCTTAGACCAATATCCCACAAGCCAACTAAGAAGCCAATTCACCCATGACCATGAAGGACGAGCATGAGCAAGACTCCATGTGGCCGCCACCTTCAGACAAGCCAGCGATCGACGTCTCCGTTTGACTCTCCACCGACTGATCAAGAGATCAGGTCCGGACAGGTACACTCGTTTCCACGGTGAATTCCCTTGTATGGCTTGCACGTCACACAAGGCACGCACGAAGCACACATAATGAGCAGGTCCAATAGCATACCCTTGGTCTCAGGACCACGAAAATGACCAGCTCATCATTCACCAGAAGAAATGTCTGAAAACCAGAAAATGACTCGGTCCTCATCCGCGGCCTGTCACTAGAATACTTACACACCCCACCATCCAACCGGCCTACAGCTGGCTACCACCTCCGACATACCCAATAGCCGCATCCATGGCCGGTGGTGAGAACAGCTTGCAGCAGTAGGTGGTGCATCCGACTCAAGAAGTGCTATTCGGACCTCTGGGACGAACCACCGACCCCAGGAGTGACACCAACTACATCCAGATTTCTACATCAAGAATCTGAGTACCCATCTTGTTGAACTCCGATGGCACAAAGATCGAATAGGGTGAGTAATCCAGGTTCGTCCTAATCCCCATGATCTTTGCTGATTCTGAGTGGTTACAAGATAATGACGGGAGATCACTCCTCCCCTCGAATGAGTATTCAACCTCCCATTCTTTTCCTAGCTCGAGTGCCACCCGACAATGAGGGAGATCACAAACTTCGGCTCCCTCTAAGTAAGGTATCCCCTCTTGGTACACCAGCTATGACAATGTCGGGTTATTTTACTTGCCAACAGCATGTGGAGAGGGCTAGTAGCATTCTTTTATTCAGTTTTCTTATCTTCTATTTTGTAATAGAGAAGAACAAAAAAAAAGAGAAGAAGAAAAGTCAGTGGCTAGAATACTTCTTCAATAGGAAAAAAAAAAACAGAAACAAAAAAAAAAAAAAAAAAAAGAGAAAAAGAAAAGAAAAGGAAAAGTTACTTGTTGCTGAGTCCTGAAAGCATATGGACTCCTGTGTAAGGGAAGGGTAGATCTTAGGATTCCGCCATCTGTTGGCAGTCCAATACCTGGCTTGTCGTGATTAACCAAGTGTCCCCTTCTTTCAGGGCTTGGCAACCCATTGAAGTCCGCCAATACAACCGGGTGCCAGAACCCATTTGCCAACACCCACTTCTCCCTTTTTCTCTTATCCTAGGGCTTGACATCCCAGCTAAGTCGTCAACATTGGGCTTGGCATCCCGCTAAAAGTCACTTCCACCCCCGAGTTCCGATGCCCACATTTCTGGAACCCGCATGATTCTACCCTTCATTTCTACAACCCTAGAGTGAACTAGTGAGGATGAATCAGCATGACTATGGGCAGAAGGATAGCTCTCGGATCTCTCCTCTCGACCGGTCTTTGTTGCCTAAGGGTCGCTTCTACTGGACAAGGGAACTACGTTTCCAAACTCACATGCGTAAATGTCCAAGTAGTTATCTCTTGACGTGAGGCGAGCCACCTTTCATTCCCCTGCAGGTCCAGATAGCACGACTGGGTCGAAACAGCTACCTTGTGCAAACTCCGTCACGGGCACCCGCTTGAAAACCCCTATACAGAAGCAACAAAACAAAATGCCAGAAAAGGAGTCACTAGAAAACGTCCCGACCTTTCTATACAACATGGCACAGATATTAATGTATGAGGGGAAGGGACAACACTCCTTCCCCACCTTTGGAACTAATGTATAATCAAGCGTGCAGGCAAAATAACCGGTTGCTAGGTAAGATCAGCCAGCCACCATCACCATTACCCGAAGACGTTCGACTCCTCAACACAACCCAAGTCAGAACGTCAACTATCCCAGGCGAAGGTGAGGAAAGTTCGCCCATGCACGCCAGCTCAAACCGTTGGACGCCCAGACCACAACCCACACAAGATGAGACAACGCACAAAAAAATCAGCCAGTTACCAAGTAAAACAACCGGCCACCGCCACCAGTACCCAGGTATGATCGATTCCTAAACATACCTCGAAAACCATACTTAGACGTAAGGGTCGGGTGTGTAACCGGCCCGCCACCAGCAAACCGGTAAGGAAACCCGGTTTCCGGCACCCCCAAAATCCCCATGGGTGCGCATGGAAAGGGGAAATAGCCGGTAAGCCGCTGGTTGGCCGGTTCAAGGAACAGCCCCCCATTTCCCCAAAACCCCCCATGGGTGCGCATGGAAGGGGGAAACAGCTGGCAAGCCATCGGCTGGCCGGTCCAAAGAATGGGCCCCCGTTTCCCCAAAACCTCCCATGGGTGCGCATGGAAGGGGGAAACAGCCGGCAAGCCGCCGGCTGGCCAGTTCAAGGAACCGGCCCCCATTTCCCCAAAACCCCCATGGCCGCACATGGAAGGGGGAAACAGTCGGCAAGCCACTGACTGGCCGGTTCAAGGAACCGACCCCCGTTTCCCCAAAACCCCCCATGGGTGCGCATGGAAGGTGGAAACAGCTGGCAAGCCGCCAGCTAGCCGGTTCAAGGAACCGGCCCCCGTTTCCCCAAAACCCCCCATGGGTGTGCATGGAAGGGGGAAACAGCCAGCAAGCCGCCGGCTGGCCGGTTCAAGGAACCGACCCCCCGTCTCCCCCAAAACCCCATGGCTGTGCAAATGGGTCGGGAAGGTAGACGACCAGCCGCCGGTCTAGCAAGCCGGTAAGACAACCCGGCTACCAGCTCCCCCAAATTCCCAACATGGCACGAATGTGGTCTTAGAGTCGTTACTCTGAAACTTGCCCGCAAACTCACAAGAACAATCGAGAAGATAGTTATGGAGAAGTTTCCATTAAAGTTAAGATATTATTCATCATTTAAAAAGAGCGAGGTACAAACAGACTACTCCTCAGAAAACTCTAAGGGTTCAAACCTCCGGGGCTCAAATCTCTGGGGGTCTGTTCTCTGGCGCTCCCGCCTCCGTATGTCACGAGCCCGCTCCCGCCGCTCTATCCGGTCGACTAGCCGGATCAACCGATCTTCTCGACTCAACAGTCAGATAATCACTTCGTCTCGAGCATAGAGACGGTCCAGCGACGCACGTAAATCCTCGGCATAATCTGGGTTCAGAGAAGTTCCACCCGTAGACCATGAAGTAGAAGCAGGAGTAGGAGGACGACGCCTGGTTGACCGCCCGCCAGATGTCGAGCTAGACCGCTTAGAGGCAAGCCTCTCGTACAGACCCAAGTCGACTGATGTAATGGGCTACGTCTGGAGTGGAACCCTCTGCCGGCCTCTGGTTGAGATACGGAGGAAGTGGGCCAACTCCACCATCGCCTCCCCAAAGAGCAACTGGTTGGGAGGCCGTCGGACTGGGAGAATCACGCCACGCATCTAGCGCCGAACCACCGCCGCCCAGTTCACCTGGCAACCCGTTACCACCGTGAAAGTCGCAAGGTAAGTCGCCACGCTAACTTCGTCCCAATGCCCCCCTTTCGGCAGGATTGTGTTGTTGAGGACAAAGGAGACTAGGTGGGCGACCGGGTTCAGGTCCCGAGCCTTAACGATCCGTTGGTCAAAATCGGCATCCGCGACAACTGCCGCATTGATGTCGCTGATGCTCCAAGGAATGTTCGACAGGGGGGAGAAAATGTCCAAACCGGTGAAGCGGAGTCCCAACACCTCGAATAGAAGCGTGTCAGAGAATTCCATCGGTCCCGACTGAAGGCTCAAATAAAGTTGCGACTCCACCTCCGATAGGTTGGAGTACATCTCGGCCACCAAGTCGGGGACGGTCTCGACCCGGCGGAAGTCCCAGACGAAAGGAAGCAAGCCTTGCTTAGCAAACAGCTGCTCCACCTCCGACAATCGATCAAACTTGGCCGGCCTCCCATGTAACACCATCTTGACGGCCAAGCGGCCATCAACGGGGGACGCCAAATCTTGATCGGTTCCCGACGGAGCCACGCCGTCAACCGCCGTCTCCTCAGAACCTGTCAGAGTTCGATACCAAGGGAGTGCCTGCCGAACAGATCCCGCCTCTGACGCCACGTCATCAGGAATCTCGAACGGCCCTAATGGAGTTCTAGCGAGACGCTGTTGCCAGTCCACGGTGGCCTTGCGACGCATCCAGCGCCACGAGCTTTGAAGGGGAGTCTTCGCGAAAGCCTCGCCTTCCACTGGCACATGTGAGCTAGAAGCACCAGAGCTCTGTCGCCGTTCTCAAAACCACTAGTGAGACATGGGCTTGGCCGAAGTAGCGTCGCAGCCATTGCTAGTTACTTCAAAGAAAACAGCCAAGCGGGCCGACTCGGCCCGGTTAGGACAGTTGAGCTCCTCCGCCGGCATGTTCCTCAAAGTCACCGGCAGAAGATCGAACCATCGTCGCGCAGACCCAGAAGCAGATTGGCGGACGTGCCTCGTAACATTTTTGGTGTGAGGCATGTTGATTAATGCTCAAGGGAAGAAATTAAGGAAAGATGGAAGAAAATCCAAACGAGAACTCAAGGGAGGAGTGAAAACGAGAGGGAGGGATGAGAAAATCTCCAACGACCTCCCCTCTATTTATAGGAAAATGAGTTACCCAAATTCCGCATGGTTGGAAGCGACAATCGGTTCAAAAACCGGTTGCACAAAAACCAAGAAAGCTGAAACGATACCTGACAACTTTTAAAAGGTACGGTCAAGGCACGGTAACCAAGAAAGTTGCATGGAAATCGAAAAAGACAAACGAAAATTGAGAAAAGTGCAGAAGCACGCGAGGCCTTCGTCTGGTTGCTGCCTCCTGCTAGGCGGCAACCGCGTGAACAGCCGGCTCGAAGGTAAAATCACAAAAGTACGACGTGACCATTCATTGCGTTCGTTGTAGCTTTTTCAATTATATCACCAGCCGATAGGCGGCAACCGCGTGAATAGCCAGCTCGAAGGTAAAATTGCAAATTTACGACATGACCACTGTGACAGATTTGGGACGCCAGGGCCCACCACCTACCGACATAGCCACTGAACGGCTCGTTCTCACGTTGGCAAAGGCAACGAAGATCTTCCAACTTTGGTGCCAGGTCTAAGTTATACACGTACTATCCCTAGAACATGTACGCTAGCTGTTCCCAAGTGGAGATCTTAGTTAAGTCCAAGGACATGTACCAGGAAAGTGCAGGTCCTTGGAGAGATTTCTAGAAGAGCCAGACGAGGAGCTTCTCTTCGAGTTGCAGTGCTGCCATGTCTCCACAGAAAGCTGGAGGTGTGCGCGAGGGTCCCCATGCCCATTGTATTTAACCAGTTCGGGCATCTTGAAATTGGGAGGGAGCATCGCTTCGGGATAGAAACAGAGGTTTTGGAAGGCACAGGAAGGTTCCAGTGGGCCGGATTTCATGCTCCAGAAGGACGCCGCTAGTTCGGTTATCCTCTGCAGTAGTTGCCCTTGCAAGTTGGGCACCGAGGCGGCAATGGTGGCATCTGCCAGCTGGAGTGGTGGCAGGCCGAATGGGTCGGCGACAGGTGTGGTGACGACATCATATTCTTTTGAGTGTGGCCTCTCCGGGATACAGATGGTTGGCCTGTGGGGGATTACTGAACCAATCCCTTGCTGTTGATAGTGCGCCAATTGGTGCGCCAGGAGAGTGCTCAAAGTGTCCCGGTTGAGGTGGTAGGAAGGCCTCGGCCCCTCCTAGGCCCTTGGTGTTTGAGGGCGGCTGGTAGGATGGGCTGGTGCTTCGTGTGGGAGCTGGCCGGTTGCTTTTAGTTTCAGTGGCTGGAAAAGCGGGCGGCGCAAGATGCACCGTGGCATTGTCGAATGCCACAGCTGCAGACAGGTTTGGCGCCCTTGGTTGGTCCGTGGCTCCAGTAGGCATGACGATCGACCGGGTGAAGTTCGTCTGGGTGACGACAGGCGGTGGTGGGTCGAAGACCACGGACAACGGCATAGAAGTTGCCGTAGTGATGGAAGGGGATGATCCGGAAGCCGCAGCAAAACCGGTGGCCATGGCTCCTACTTGTGAGCGAGTTAGGACGGGGGCAGCTAGCAAGGTCCGGAACCGGCAGGGCAGAGGTCCGTGAAGAGACGGTGCCCAGAGAACCGCAAGGGTCCGTAAAGATCTGTAGGGGGTCTGCAGGGTTCTTCAGGGATACCAAAGAAGGGTGATACAGTTCAATGCATTTGAAAGCAGCTTCGCTTAACAAATGCGACAAATATACTAGAAATCTTAACGAAAAAAATAAAAGACTAACTATAAAAGAGCCGTACGAGCGAGAGTTTGAGTCACTTAATCTGTTAAATGCAGCGAGTATCCCCAGCAGAGTTGCCAAAAATCTGTACCTTCTTTGGGGTACTCAAAGATGGAAGGCGACGTGATTCCGGGTTTAATTATGCGGTCCGCGTAATTGATTGATTTGCGAGATTTAAGTGGTTAAATCCCATCGTATTTCTCTGATTGATTCGGCTTGCCTTCTTGGGTAGCCAACTGGCGGCCGCTACGTGGCAGGCGGAGGCCGGCTGGTCCCCCAATCATTTTCACCAAATGTGGGTTTTTGGGGATCTGGGTGCCACTTCCTTGAAGCAGCTTGCCGGCGGCAAGCCGGCTCCATCCCCCCAACTTTTCACCAAATGTGGGTTTTTTGGGATTCGAGTGCCGCTTACTTGAAGCGGCTTGCCGGCGGCAAGCCGGCTCCATCCCCCCAACTTTTCACCAAATGCGGGTTTTTGGGGATCCAGGTGCCGCTTCCTTGAAGCGGCTTGCCGGCAGCAAGTCGGCTCCATCCCCCCAACTTTTCACCAAATGTGGGTTTTTGGGGATCCGGGTGCCGCTTCCTTGAAGCGGCTTGCTGCCGGCAAGCCGGCTCCATTCCCCTTTAAATTTTGCTTAAGCATGGGGTCAACAAGGGGGGAAGGTTTATGTTTAAGTATGTTAAAAATTTTCTTTTCCAATATTTGTGATTTTCACATCTTTAATATCTTTTATATACTTTTCTCGAGAACAAAACTTGAGGAATATAAGTTTCAAGTGTTGCTATTAGAATTAATGGGAATACCCTATTATATTGAGAGGAGAATTTCTAGAGCCAATTCCAAGTAACCTATTACCCTTAGAGGAGATGGATTTCAAATTAAATTATGCAATGGGTTGAGTCTTCCTGTTTCATTTGAATTAATGCCTTGTTAACCTAGTTTTTCTAAAGTGAATCATTTTCTTTTCACATTACCCTGTTTGAGTGGAGAGATAAACCTATACCAAGTGCCACCATAAAAGTGATCATGATATGAAAAATTTTCCATTCTAGTGAGCATTATCCTAAGGTATCTCCCAAACTTCTCTGAGTTAGAGGTTATGTGAAGAAAGGTAGCAAGGGTATGAGCTTTAATACACCATGGAGTTCATTTGAGAATTAAGTTATGAAGATATAAGGTTGTGAAATTAATCGATTAAGGGTCATTTATTAATTTTAAGAGTACAATGCTAGTTATGTCATTTACTTTGTGTTATTTTGAAAAATGAAAAAAAAAAAAGGAAAAGGAAGTTAGTGTAAAAAAAGAAGAAGAGAAAAATTTTAAAAAAAATGAGAAAAAAGGGAAAAAAAGGAAAGAAAAAAGAATCAAAAAAAGAAAACTCAAGGGATCAATGTCAATATGGGTAGAAAAGGGAAATATTCAAAGTCACTTGGGATGTGAGAATGAAGTGGCATGATATCATATCAACAAATTAAAATTTTGAGTGATGATTTATTATTGCCTTATTCCCTGTCTATTGGCCAAAGCATTTTCCAATATCTTAGAAAGGAAGGGAATATCTTAAATTACCCTCTTTTGTTGGTGAAATGTGTACCTGTTTTAATGATTTAATTTCTGATTGAGAGTGGTGAAGGTGTGAATTCCTTTTTCTTGCACAAGATGACTTTTTGTTCACATTTTAAAATGAGTCTATTCAATTTAAGGGCAAGGAGAGGGAGTGTTGTAAGGCTGAGCCACCTCATTTCCTTGAAATTTTTATAGCAACAAGTGATTCAAATGATCCTTTGGTTGGTTCTGTTTCCCTTTTCTCTCTCTCTCTTTTTATTTCTTTGGACTTTGTGGGTGTATCCACTAAAAACCCTCCGCAGACACAACTCTGCCACTAGGGTAACCTAGGTGTTTAAAAGCTTGCTGCACCTACTAAGTGTAGTCGTGTTCCCTACGAAAGTAGCCTAGCATAGTTTTAGTTAATTTTATTTAGTAGTCTTTATTACTTTCATAGTTTTTATAGTCTTATTTTAGTATTTTGCTAAGAGACTAGCAAAACTTAAGTATGGGGGACTTGTTCAGACTCAAAAGTGTGCATTTTATAAATATTAACTCATACGTTTTAATGAGTTTTAATTGCATTTTGCATTGAGTAATAACAATTATAAGGTTAACTATAGTCTTGAGCATTATCCACATTTATTCACTTTAATGATACATAAATTAAGTTTTAAGTCGTGAATTATATTTGTGGTGATTACCTACTGAAAAGGGAATGAATGATTGGTAATTGACTCTTTAGGTTGCTGATAAAATGATTAATTCATAGAAAAAAAATCACGATTTATGTCTACTTGCAAAGTCCGAGGGTTAAGATGTTTACCCACGAACTTACATGAGGGTAAACTGGATTACCCTCGAGCCTGTGCCCTGCTTATTCTGTGCGATGAATTTCATTGATGTAATAGCGATTACAATTATAGTTAAGGTTTAAATATTATGAATTATTTCTCACATAATATGATGTGTTTCACAAAAGGTATTCCTTAAGTATTTGCTGGGAAATTCGATGAGTGTTGAACCCATGCTCAAAGGGGGGATGGAGCCGGCTTGCCGCCGGCAAGCCGCTTCAAGGAAGCGGCACCTGGACCCCCAAAAACCCACATTTGGTAAAAAGTTGGGGGGATGGAGTCGGCTTGCCGTCGGCAAGCCGCTTCAAGGAAGCGGCACCCGGACCCCCAAAAACCCACATTTGGTGAAAAGTTGGGGGGATGGAGCCGGCTTGCCGCCGACAAGCCGCTTTAAGGAAGCGGCACCTGAACCCCTAAAAACCCACATTTGGTGGAAAGTTGGGGGGGATGGAGCCGGCTTGCCATCGGCAAGCCGCTTCAAGGAAGCGGCACCCGAATCCCAAAAACCACATTTTCGTGCGAATGTTCGGGGGACCAGTCGGCTTTCGCCTACCACGTAGCGGCTGCCGGTTGGCTACCTAAGAAGGCAGGCCGAATCAATCTGAGAAATTCGCTGGGATTTAACCACGTAAATCTCGCAAATCCGTCAATTACGCGGACCGCGTAATCAAACCCGAATCACGCCGCCTTCCATCTTCGGGTGCTCCCAAAGAAGGAATGCAACACCTTATAATAGGAGAGGCCCCCCCACATCGAGAAAAAGAAGAAGAAGAGGGCGAGAATTGGAAGAGGAAGGATTTTCGAATGGCGGGATTTTCTAGGAAGAAGGCTGACAGCCTCCAGAGAAGCAACCGTCCATCGGTTCCGAAGGAGGAGAGTAGCTCGAGGCCCCGACCCTTTTTGTCGTGTCCAAGCAAGGACTTCCGATCCCCGTCGATGACCCCCCTACAGCTAAGTCCTTCCACCCTTGCCGTTTTATGTATGTTTTTACGACGCTTCGTCTAGCCCCGAACACATAACGCCTTCCCTGTGCAAGGGAACGGTTGGAGGAGGGACCCGGGTATCATTCCTTCGGAAACACGTCTGAAGGTACCGGTGGCCACCCTCCTGGCCGGGTTAATCCACCTAGCCCGGCCGAGCTCAGTTCACTCGTGACCCTTCTGTCGGGTCTTTTTACTTGGAAACTCTAAGTTTCCCAGCAGGCTTTACGAATTTTCATCTGACCTCCGCAAGTCCTTCTCGGGGTCCCGGAAAGATTTCCGGGACGACGCCACTGGCAAGGATGTCGGCGGCAGCCGTTCGGGTGTACGAACACGTACAACCTGATGGTCCAAGTACGTTTTTTTCCGAGAGACGTAAGTCTACTCTCCTAATGCCCTGGAAAAGTTTCTGGGATGATGCCACCGGCAAGGATGCTGGCGGCGGCCGTTCGGGTGTACGAACACGTACAACCCAACGGTGCCCATACATTTTTCTGGGAGACGTAAGTCTACTCTCCCGATGCCCCGGAAAAGTTTCCGGGATGACGCTACCGGCAATGATGCCGGCGGTGGTCGTTTGGGTGTACGAACACGTACGACCCAACGGTGTCTGTTTCTTTTCCAAGAGGCGTAAGCCTACCCTCTCGATACCCCGGAAAGATTTGCAGGACGATGCCACCGGTAAGGACGCCGGCGGTGGCCATTCGGGTGTACGAAACATACAACCCGATGATTTCCGTTTCCCTAAAAAATAAAAGTCCTCCGTTAAATCCCATGCTTTTATAGACGTCAAGAGGAAAAGGGGTGGGGAAACAGCCGATTCAAGGAACCGGCCCTCGTTTCCCAAAAATCCCCAAGGGTGCGCATGGAGGGAGGAAACAGCCGGCAAGCCGCCGGCTAGCCGATTCAAGGAACCGGCCCTCGTTTCCCCAAAATCCCCATGGCTGTGCATGGAAGGGGGAAATAGCTGGCTAGCCGTCAGCTGGCTGGTTCAAGGAACCGGCCCCCATTTCCCCAAAATCCCCTTGGGTGCGCATGGAAGGGGGAAACAGCCAGCAAGCCGCCGGCTGGCCGATTCAAGGAACCGGCCCCCATTTCCCCAAAACCCCATGGGTGCACATGGAATGGGGAAATAGCTGGCAACCCGCCGGCTGGCCGGTTCAAGGAACCGGCCCTCGTTTCCACAAAATCCCCATGGGCATGGAGGGGGGAAATAGCCGGCAAGCCGTCGGCTGGCCGGTTCAAGGAATCGGCCCCCATTTCCCCAAAATCCCCATGGGTGTACATGAAGGGGGGAAACAGCCGGCAAGCTACTGGCTGGCCGGTTCAAGGAACCGACCCACGTTTCCCCAAAATCCCCATGGGTGCGCATGAAGGGGGGAAACAGCCGGCAAGCCGCCGGCTAGCCGATTCAACGAACCGGCCCCCGTTTCCCCAAAATCCCTGTGGGTGCGCATGGAAGGGGGGAAACAGCCGGCAAGCCACCGGCTGGCCGGTTCAAAGAACCGGCCCCCATTTCCCTAAAATTCCCGTGGGTGCGCATGGAATGGGGGAAACAGCCGGCAAGCTGCTGGCTAGCCGGTTCAAGGAACCGGCCCCCGTTTCCCCAAAATCCCCATGGGTGCGCATGAAGGGGGGAAAAAGCCGGCAAGCCACTGGCTGGCCGGTTCAAAGAACCGGCCCCTGTTTCCCCAAAATCCCCATGGGTGCGCATGAAGGGGGGAAACAGCTGGCAAGCCGCTGGCTGGCCGGTTCAAGGAACCGGCCCCCGTTTCCCCAAAATCCACGTGGGTGCGCATGGAATGGGGGAAACAGCCGGCATGCCGCCGGTTGGCCGGTTCAAGGAACCGACCCCCGTTTCCCCAAAATCCCCGTGGGTGCGCATGGAATGGGGGAAACAGCCGTCAAGCTGCCGGCTGGCCGGTTCAAGGAACTGGCCCCCATTTCCCCAAAATCCCCATGGGTGCGCATGGAGGGGGGAAACAGCCGAAAAGCCGCCGGCCGGCAGGTTCAAGGAATCGACCCCCGTTTCCCCAAAACCCCCCATGGCTGCACATGGAAGGGGGAAACAGCCGGCAAGCCGCCATGGCTACGCAAATGGGTTGGGAAAGTAGCCGACCAGCCGCCTGTCAACCGGTACAAGTAGCCGACGGTTGGCTCCCCGAAAACCCATCTTTTTCTTCCCTATTCACTACCAGATCCAATATGGATCCCCGTTTTGTTCAATTCCCATTTGTTAACTTGATTCTCGTTTATTTTCATTGGAAGGGATACGGTTATCCCTCTAAACGCCTTAGAAAATTTTCCAGGGTGAGGCGATAAGTGGCCGGATTGACTATCATGTTTTCCGTTTTAGAGCCGGAGAGAGGTCGGGAACGCCAGCCACCCCCATGCCAGCCACCCCCGCAGCCGCAACAGCTGCGCATTACAGAATACACGCCGCTTTCTGAACCTCTAAGCCAGGTATTCCGCCGGGCCCAGGCACTGCTCACACTCCCCCCTATCAAGCCACCTCCAGCTGCTCTTCCTGCCTGGTACAATTTGCAACAGTACTGTGAGTACCACAGGTCCACCGGCCATGCAACAGACCATTGCCGAACGTTAAGACAAGCTATTCAGAGGCTTATCAACTTGGGCACCATTGAGCTTCAACAACCTCCCGTACCCCCAGAGCCCAGCCAACATACCTTCCCAAATCATGCAGGCAACTCACTAGTCAGTGCTATCTTCCTAGGTGCCCGAAAGAGGCACCCGCTCGAAGGGTTCCGGCCTACGCAGTCGGTTTCCACCTATCCTACTAGGCACGGACAAGGGACAAGAAGATCCCTCCCTTCGGCACAGTCGCTGGATGCAGGAACTCCCAGGCTGAACCCTGTTGACCTCATCCGGCCGGCCAACCATTCGCCGACACTGAAGGAGCTCCGGCCATAATACCAACAATTTCGGACCTCCATCCTCACCATCAGTGGCCACCGGAGAAGGAGGAAGTCTTCAAAGCCTACACCACAATGGGCGTCATCCCCACCCACAGAAAAACTCTTCATCCGGGTGGCACCTATGATTGCTGTGTCAAAAGAACCGGTTGCCGTGTCAAAAGAACCGGTTGCCGCATCAAGAGGGCCGGCCACCGGGAAAACCATACGGGCTCAGCCCAAGGTAATACTTTACTCACCTGCCGCCCCAGTCAGTACAGTCATCCCAGCAGTACCTCCGATCCCCAAAGCCTCAACCGCCGGCTTTGCGCCCACGATCGGCACTCCAGTCGACACAGCCTCTCCAGCGGCTGCAACACTGGCGCCACTCCAAGCACACCTAGCAAAACAGCTGCTCACCAAGCCCTCCCCTCCGGCCTCGCTCACTTCCGAACAACATAAAGGCAAGGGAATAGAACAGCCGTCCACATGTACGGCTGTAACCAGGTTGGGCCAGGTGTATCAGCCAAAGTCGCACCCCGGAGGAATCTCCATCCCGGGAATAGCAGGACGAACTTCAACCAATAACCGACCACCGGCAGCCACCCCCTCAACACCAGCCATCCAATCGTGGTCGCTCCCAGACCTGTCAATCCAGCTGCAAGGGATACGAGCTGACATCTCCCTATGGGATTTGCTCCGATCCTCTACTGAGCACTGGGAAACTCTCCTCAAAGCGCTACAAATAGCCAAAGTGGACCAAGGTCTCGCTCCCGGGGCCATAGAAGGAATGGTGGCCACAGTAATGGTGCCCACTTTCATCTACTTCTCAGATCTAGACCTGTCACTGGCCGGGACCAACCAAAACCTGTCCTTGTACATTCGGGTGCAATACAAGGACCTCTGTATTCCCATGGTAATGATCGAGGATGGATCCTGGCTAAACCTGTGCCCGCTACAAGTCCTGCACAAGCTAGGAATCAAAGAGCACGACTTACTCCCCACCGACCGGGTGATGAGAGGATTCGACGGCACTCTGCATGAAGCCAAAGGTGAAGTCATCCTCCCCCTCGTCATCGGACCAGCTACCTTCAAAGTTCCTATGCACGTGGTAGACATTCCCCCAAGCTACAATCTTATCCTGGGCTGCCCATTTCTCCACCAAAATTGCATTGTGCCTTCCACCCTTCATAGGATGCTTAAGTTCCTATGGAAAGGGGAGGTCATCGTCATACTGGCAGAAAACTACTACCACCCAGGATAATCTGTAGCTATTGTGGCGTCGTCCGGGACACCCCACCCGACACCGA
>JAMKPZ010002297.1:0-16710 GCA_024699675.1 Amphibolis antarctica
AGTTAATGCTAAATTAATTAGCACTCGAATGTTCGATTCAGGTTAAGTGTTTTAAATATTTAAGTTAATGCTAAATTAATTAGCACTCGAATGTTCGATTCAGGTTAAGTGTTTTAAATATTTAAGTTAATGCTAAATTAATTAGCACTCGAATGTTCGATTCAGGTTAAGTGTTTTAAATATTTAAGTTAATGCTAAATTAATTAGCACTCGAATGTTCGATTCAGGTTAAGTGTTTTAAATATTTAAGTTAATGCTAAATTAATTAGCACTCGAATGTTCGATTCAGGTTAAGTGTTTTAAATATTTAAGTTAATGCTAAATTAATTAGCACTCGAATGTTCGATTCAGGTTAAGTGTTTTAAATATTTAAGTTAATGCTAAATTAATTAGCACTCGAATGTTCGATTCAGGTTAAGTGTTTTAAATATTTAAGTTAATGCTAAATTAATTACAACTCGAATGTTTGATTCACCTTAAGTGTTTTAAATATTTAAGTTAATGCTAAATTCACTTGAATGTTCGATTAAGTGTTTTAAATATTTAACTTAGTTGATTAAATATATTTAATATTTAGAATAATTCGTAGAAGTAATGTGAAAGGATATAATTACTTAAATAAGTACTACATATGAATATAGTTCGTGAAATATCACTATAGAATGTCACGTGAAATTTTAAGTTCACATGTGATGAGAGAATCAGCGTTTTATGTTAAAAGACCAGATGATTGTATGAAAAGATTGGCGTTTTAACATTCACACATGACTTTTTAAGTTAGGCACGTGCGTTTTAAAGTATACGTGGTGTGTGAATAGTAGTTAGGCGTTTTAAGGGTATCTCTTTGAGACTATTATGTTTTGATGATGAACACTTAATTACTGTTTAATCACGATGTGATGGTAATTTAACAGTCGTAATTATTTTTACTAATTATTTATTTACTTATTACTTCAACATACTGGAAATATTATTTCAGTTAATATTAAATTATTTGAAACTATTCCCATTCAATCTAGGTTAAGTGTTTTTAATTATTTGGTCAAAATCCTTTTTAATTCAAATTGAATTAATTTAAAAAAAGTTCCAGCATAATATTTTAAGTTAGTAGCTTTCATATGTTCAATATTTAGAACAGTTCAGTGTGATATTGGAATTAGTGTAGTTACTTAAATAAGTGTTACATATGAATATAGTTCGTGAAAAATCCTGGTAGAATGTGACATCCAATTTTAAGTTCACACGTGATGAGAGAATTGGCATTTTATGTTAAAAGAATGGACGATTGTATTAAAAGACTGGCGTTTTAACGTTCACACGTGACTTTTTAAGTTATGTGTGTGCATTGTACAGTATGACCGTCAACTTAATATTCAAAGGGGTATAGTTAGGTATATAAGTGTTAGATATGAATATAGTTCGCAAAAAATCACAGTAGAATGTCACGTGAAATTTTAAGTTTACTCGTGATGAGTGAGTCAGTGTTTTATGTTAAAAGATCTGACGATTGTATTAAAAGACAGTCATTTTAACATTAACTTGTGACGTTTAGTAATAGGGTGTGTACTTTAGAACGCACACACCTAACTTAAAATTTCACTTGTGAATATTAAAACGCTAGTCTTTTAATACAATCTTCCTATCTTTTAACATAAAACGCTGATTCTCTCATCACGTGTGAACTTAAAATTTCACGTGACATTCTATTGTGATTTTTCACAACAATATTCAAATGTAACACTTATTTACATAACTATACTCCTTCGAATATTAAGTTGAGGGCCATACTGTACAACGTACGTGCCTAACTTAAAAAGTCACATGTGTAAGTTAAAACGCCGATCATTTAATACAATCATCCGGTATTCACTTAAGGACAAAATGCCGATTCTCTCATCAAATGAATTACAGGTGACAACTTCAGTTAAGGACTAAAGGTATTATTGTATAGCAAATATCTTTATGGTAATGTAGTCCTGTGCCCTAGTCTTCTCGACAGTAATGTAGCAATGGCACATGAGAAGAAGACAATTGAAGTTCCACTTCTACTCCCGCATACATGTGTTACAATCATTTGTTGATTCAATGACACCGCTAAGTACATTTGAAATAGAACAGTCTTTAAGACTTGCTGAAGGAAGACATAACAAGCCCACTCCAAAGCTAAAGAAGACTAAACTCATCCATTCACAACTGTCAACTTCAGAACGGTTCACCCCTAAAAGTAGGGTTGAAGTGTTTGAAGATTGGTTAAAAGTCACCACTGCATAGAAACAAGTTGAAGTGGCTACTTCAAATAGTTGGAGCAGTAGTTCAAAGCCTACTAGCAGTGAGGGTGAAAATGAAAGTCTATGGATCGGTAAAACATTTTTGTCATTTTTTGAATTGAGTTGTTTTGAAAAGGTGCTTGATAATTTTGAGAAAAGAGAAGTGACTTTTTCAAAGTCATCTCTGTCTATAGTTGATGCAATTCCTGTAAAATTGACAAGTTTTGCTGTGCATGACTTATGTATAAAACTTGTTTTTAAAGGCACATCATCATTCAGTTTGATAAATAAAAGGAATGATGTTATTGAGTATGTATTGAAAAATACAAGGCATGACAGATTTCGAGCTTTTGCTAAAATGCAAAAGTATATCGTTAAGAAAGAAAGACTTCCACAAATTTATATTCAATTAATGACACAATAGATGGAAGAAGATGCTCTGCTAATGAATATTCTACCATAGTGTGAAAATTATACTGAAATTAATGATGAATCAAATGGTATAGTTATAGTTGTTGCTGAAATAGTTTTTACAGAGACAAATGGTTCTCCAACAGATCAGACAGATAGCATTGAAGACATTTTGAGAAATTTAAAATCTCAATAGACACTATCTTTCTGTATGGAAGAACAACGACTACTTTTTCACACAAGTGATTCTCAGACATTGGGTGAATATTTGTAGAGCATGAAGACAAAAAAAATTGATGCAACTGTCCAGAGTGATGCACAAGAAGATGTTGAAGAAATATTACAGTTACAACAAATAGAAGAACTAGTTTCTGAACATGTGTTAGTTAATGAACAAACTGTGGAGGAAACTGCAGAACATCAACTTTTAGATTTAATGGAATAGCATTACAGTCCTCCAACAATCTCTAATCAACAAATCATAAAAGAATCTCTTGATTTGCAAGTTGAACAGGAGTATATAAATCAGCAACAAGAGACTTTAGAGGTGCAGAATGAAGATAAGTTAAGATTGGTTATGTTTTAGTCACAGACAGAGAATGTTGAAGATTTGCTAAACACTTCACATTTTATTCCTGAGGAAGTTATTTTAGTGGAAAATCTCTATTTTAGAAATCAGGAATGTTTAGACAATTACCATAAATTTTTGAATCTTGAAATACTGTAAGAAAGGCCTATAAACTTTACAGATTTACAAAAGATCAAGGATCTCTTACAGTTTCAAGGTCTGCTAGACATAATACCAACAAGTTGTAAGGTAGATGTTTTTAGAGAAGTGATAGTTACTTTTTATGCTAACTTGCATGTTGAGGAAGATAGATTATTTAGCAACATTGATAACACTATTTTTAAAATCACTCCTTAGTTGGTATATGATACTCTTAAATTGACAAATGAGGGTGTACAATTATATAAAACATTTTTGTACTTGCTAGATTGGAACATCAATTCGATAGCAAGTGTTGACCCATGCTTAAAGGGGGGTGGAGTCGGCTTGCCGCCGGTAAGCCGCTTCAAGGAAGCAGCACCCAGACCCCAAAAACCCACATTTGGTAAAAAGTTAGGGGGATGGGGCTGACTTGCCGCCAGCACGACACTTCAAGGAAGTGGCACCCGGACCCCCAAAAACCACATTTGGAAAAAAGTTATGGGGATGGAGCCGGCTTGCCGCCGGTAAGCCACTTCAAGGAAGCGGCACCCGAACCCTAGCAACCCACATTCGGTAAAAAGTTAGGGTGATGGAGCCGGCTTGCCGCCCTCGCCGTTTTTACGTACGTCCTTCGATGTTTTCTCGGGCCCCGACCATATAACGCCTTTCCTACGCAAGGGATTGGTCGGAGGACAGACCCGGGTACCATTCCTTCGAAAAAACTTCCGAAGGTTCCGGTGGTGGCCCTCCTGGCCGGGTGAATCCACCCGGCCCGGTCAAGCTCGGTTCAGTCATGACCCCTATGTCGGGTCATTCAATTTGTTAACTAAAAAATATGTACATGACCGTTTCTTTTCCGGGAGGCGTAAGTTTACCCTCTCGATGCCCCGGAAAGATTCCCGGGATGACGCCGCCGGCAAGGAAGCTGGTGGTGGCCGTTCAGGTGTACGAAATGTACAACCCGACGGTTTCCATTTTTTTCTGAGAAACGTAAGTCTCCAAAACCCCCCATGGGTGCAAAGGGATGGGGGAAGCAGCTGGCTAGCCGCCGGCTTGCCGGTTCAAGGAAGCTACCGCCGCTTCCCCAAAACCCCCAAGGGTACAAAGGCGTGGGGGAAGCAGCCGACTAGCCGTCGGTAGGTCGGTTCAAGGAATCGGCCACCGCTTCCCCAAAACCCCCCATGGGAGCAAAGGGATTGCGGAAGCAGCCGGCTTGCCGCTGGCAGGTCGGTTCAAGGAACCGGCCACCGCTTCCCCAAAACCACCCGCGGGTGCAAGGGGATGGGGGAAGTAGCCGGCTAGCCACCGGCAAGCTGGTCAAACGGTGCCCATACATTTTTCCGAGAGACGTAAGTCAACTCTCCCGATGCCCCGGAAAACTTTCTGGGATGACACCACCGGGAATGATGCCGGTGGTGGCCGTTCAGGTGTACGAACACATACGACCCAACAGTGTTCGTTTCTTTTCTAGGAGGCATAAGCCTACCCTCTTGATACTTAGGAAAGATTTATGGGATGATGCCACCGGTAAGTACGCCGACGATGGCCGTTCGGGTGTACGAAACGTACAACCCGACGGTTTTCGTTTCCCCGGAAAATATAAGTCCTCCTTTAAGTCCCATTCTTTTACAAAAAAAGGAGTGGGGAAACAGCTGGCAAGCCGCCGACTGGCCGGTTCAAAGAACCGGCACTCGTTTCCCAAAAACCACCCATGGGTGCGCATGGAAAGGGGAAACAGCCGACAAGCCGCCGGATGGACGGTACAAGGAACCGGCCCCCGTTTCCCCAAAATCCCCTTAGTTGCGCATGAAAGGGGGAAACAGCCAGCAAGCCGCTGGCTGGCCATTTCAAGGAACCGGCCCCCATTTCCCCAAAATCCCCATGGGTGCGCACGAAGGGGAGAAACATCCGACAGGCCGTTGGCTGGCCGGTTCAAGGAACTGGCCCCCGTTTTCCCAAAATCTCCATGGGTGCGCACGAAGGGGAGAAACAGCCGGCAAGCCGTCGGCTGGCCGGTTCAAGGAACCGGCCCCCTGTTTCCCCAAAATCCTCATGGGTGCGCATGAAGGGGGGAAACAGCCGGCAAGCCGTCGGCTGGCCAGTTCAAGGAACCGGCCCTCGTTTCCATGGAACCCCCACAGCTGCGCATTAAACGCGGAAATAGTTGGCAAGCCGCTGGCTGGTCGATTCAAGGAACCGGCCCTCATTTTTCCCAAACCCCCCATGGTTGCGCTAATGGGTTGGGAAAGCAGCCGACCAGCCGTCGGTCAACCAGTGCAAGTAGCCGGCGGTCGGCTCCCCGAAAATCCATCTTTTTCTCCTCTGTTCACCACCAGATCCAATATGGATCCCAATTTTGTTCAATTCTAATTTCTTTACTTGATTCTCATTTATTTTCATCAGAAGGAATACGGTTATCCCTCTAAACGCCCCAGGAAATTTTCCAGGGTGAGGCCATACGTGGCCGGATTGACTATTATGTTTTTCATTTTAGAGTCGGAGAGAGGTCGGGAATGCCTGGGCTGTCTAGGGGTGCCTAACACCTTCCACAACAGTACCCTGAGCCCCGTATCCATTTCTCTCATGTTACACGATTTTACGTGAATCCCGTGGTTTTTTCATTTCGATGGTGGAAGGACACTTTCCCATCCGGTTTTCCTTGTTTTCAACCCAAAAATAAGGTGGCGACTCCGTTCAACGAGCCATCAACCGCACGTGGTGATGCGCTCACACAAACAGGTTTCAATTCTCTGTACCTCGGTCCATCTGCCGGTGGGGCCGACGGAAACTCATCGGCTTCTGGGTGATAGCTGGATAAAAGAGAGGGTATAGATTTTTGGCGACTCCGCTGGATAATAAATGGGTTAGGATGTCGATTTTCTTTATCAAAAGTCATACAACCTCGCCTTGGGAGTGGCATTCTGTTGGCCCCAAGCTTAAAGGGGGGTGGAGTCGGCTTGCCGTCGGCAAGCCGCTTCAAGGAAGCGGCACTCGGACATCAAAAACCTACATTTGTTAAAAAGTTTGGGGGATGGAGCCGGCTCGCCGCCGGCAAGCCGCTTCAAGGAAGTGGCACCTGGACCCCCAAAAACCCGGCAAGCCGCTTCAAGGAAGCGGCACATGAATTCAAAAAACCACATCTTCGTGCGAATGATCGTGGAAACGGTCGGCTTTCGCCTGCCACGTAGCTGCTGGCTGTTGGCTACCCGAGAAGGCAAGCCGAATCAATCAGGAATATACGACGAGATTTAACCACGTAAATCTCGCAAATCCCCTTGGGTACCAACGGATGGGGGAAGCAGTCGGCTAGCCACCGGTAGGTCGGCTAAAGGAACCGGCCGCCGCTTCCCGAAAACCCTCCATGGGGAAGTAGAAATGGGAAACAGTTGGCAAGCCGCTGGTTGGCCGGTTCAAGGAACCGGCCCCCGTTTCCCCAAAATCCCCATGGGTGCACATGGAAAGAGGAAACAGCCGGCAAACCGCCGGCTGGCCGGTTCAAGGAACCGGCCCCCGTTTTCGCAAAATCACCATGGGTGCGCATGAAAGGGGGAAACAGCCGGCAAGCCGCCGGCTGACTGGTTCAAGGAGTCGGCCCCCGTTTCCCCAAAATCCCCATGGGTGCGCACGAAGGGGGGAAACAGCCAGCAAGCCACCGGCTGGCCGATTCAAGGAACCGGCCCCCGTATCCCCAAAATCCCCATGGGTGCGCACGAAGGGGGGAAACAGCTAGTAAGCCGTCAGCTGGCTGGTTCAAGGAACCGGCCCCCGTTTCCCCAAAATCCCCATGGGTGCGCAGGGAGGGGGGAAATAGCTGGCAAGCCATGGGGGTTTGGGGTAAACGGGGGCCGGTTCCTTGAACTGGCCAGCCGGCGGCTTGTCGGCTGTTTCCCCCTTCCATGCGCACCCATGGGGGGTTTTTGGGGAAATGGGGGCTGGTTCCTTGAATCGGCTAGCCGACGGCATGCCGGTTGTTTCCCCCTCCTCCATGCGCACCCATGGTGATTTTGGGGGTGCTGGCAACCAGGTTTCCTTACCGGTTTGCCGGTGGTGGGCCGGTTGTACACTCGGCCTATACGTCTAAGTATGATTTTCGGGGAACCGGCAACCGGGTTTCCTTACCAGTTTGCTGGTGGCGGGCCGGTTACACTGACGACCCATACGTCTAAGTATGGTTTTCGAGGTATGTTGAGGAGTCGATCGTACCTGGGTACTGGTGGCGGGGCCGATCGTTTTACTGGGCAACCGGCTGATTTTTTCGCGCATCGTCTCGTCTTGCGCGGGTTGTGGTCTAGCCGTCCAACGGTCTGAGCTGGCGTGCATGGGCGAGCTTTCCTCACCTTTGCTTGGGACAGTTGACGTTTTGACTTGGGTTGTGTTGAGGAGTCGAACATCCTCGGGTAATGGTGACGGTGGCCGGCTGATCTTACCTGCCAACCGGTTATTTCGCCTGCACGCTTGATTATACGTTAGTTCCCAAGGTGGGGAAGGAGTGTTGTCCCTTCCCCTCATACATGAATATCCGTGCCGTGTTGTGTAGAAAGGTCGGGACATTTTCTGGTGTCTCCTTTTCTGGCATTTTGTTTCGTTGCTTCTGTATATGGGTTTTCAAGCGGGTGCCCGTGACGGAGTTTGCGCAAGGTAGCTGTTCCGACCCAATCGTGCTATCTGGACCTACAGGGGAATGAAAGGTGGCTCGCCTCACGTCAAGAGATAACTGCTTGGACATTCATGCATGTGAGTTTGGAAACGTAGTTCCCTTGTTCAGCAGAAACGACCCTTAGGCGACAAAGACGGGCCGAGAGGAGAGATCTGAGAGCTGTCCTTTTGCCCATAGTCATGCTGATTCATCCTCACTAGTTCGCTCTGGGGTTGTAGAAATGATGGGTAGAATCATGCGGGTTCCGGAAATGTGGGCATCGGAACCTAGGGTGGAAGCGACTTTCAGCGAGATGCCAAGCCCAATGTTGATGACTTAGCTGGGATGTCAAGGCCTAGGATAAGAGAAAAAGGGAGAAATGGGTGTCGGCAAATGGGTTTCGGCACCCGGTTGTATTGGCGAATTTCGATAGGTTACCAAGCCCTGAAAGAAGGGAACACTTGGTTAATCGCGACAAACCGGGTATTGGACTGCCAACAGACGGCGGAATCCTAAGATCTGCCCTTCCCTTACACAGGAGTCCATATACTTTCAGGACTCAGCAACAAGTAACTTTTCCTTCTATTTTTTTTTTTTCTTTTCCTTTTTCTCTTTTTTTTTCTTTGGTTTCTCTTTTCCGTTTTGTTTTTTTTTTCTTTCTCTTGTTTTTTTCTATTGAAGAAGTATTCTAGCCACTGACTTTTCTTCTTCTCTTTTTTTTTGTTCTTCTCTATTACAAAATAAGAAGATAAGAAAACTGAATAAAATAATGCTACTAGCCCTCCCCACATGCTGTTGGCAAGTAAAATAACCCGACGTTGTCGCGGCTGGTGTACGAAGAGGGGATACCTTACCTAGAGGGAGCCGAAGTTTGTGATCTCCCTCATTGTCGGGTGGCACTCGGGCTAGGTAAAGAATGGGAGGTTGAATACTCATTCGAGGGGAGGAGTGATCTCCCGTCGTTATCTTGTAACCACTCAGAATCAGCAAAGATCACGGGGATTAGGACGAACTTGGATTACTCACCCTGTTCCATCTTTGTGCCATCGGAGTTGAAGAAGATGGGTGCTCGGATTCTTGATGTCGAAATCTGGACGTAGTTGGTGTCACTCCTGGGGTTGGTGTTTCATCCCAGAAGTCTGAATAGCACTTCTTGAGTCGGATGCGTCGCCTTCTGCTGCAAGCTGTTCTCACCGCCTGCTGTGGATGTGGCTATTGGGTATGTTGGAGGTGGTAGCCGGCTGTAGGCCGGTTGGACGGTGGGGTGTGTAAGTATTCTGGTGACAGGCCACGGATGGGGGTCGAGTCATTTTCTGGTTTTTGGTCATTTCTTTTGGTGAATGATGAGCTGGTCATTCCATGGTTCTGAGACCAAGGGTATGCGGTTGGACCTGCTCATTATGTGTGCTTCGTGCGTGTGTGATGTGTAAGTCATACAAGGGGATTAACCGAGGAAAGGAGCGTACTTGTCCGGACCTGATCTCTTGATCAGTCGGTGGAGAGTCGGACGGAGACTTCGGTCATTGGCTTGTTTGAAGGCGGCGGCCACGTGGAGTCCCGCTTGTGCACGTTCTTCACGGTCATGGGGGAATTGGCTTCTTAGTTGGATTTTGGGATATTGGTCTAAGAAGTTGGTGGCCGGTCTGTTTAGAGGCGGCAGCTGCGTTGATCCTCGATCAAGTTGATCTGCTGTGACCGTGTAGAGTTGGCCCATTGGGTTTCGCCATTGGCAGCTGTCGAGTGCGTGAAATGGGACAGAGGGCCAAAATGCCCCGAGCTCTGCCCCGAGGTGCACGTCTTCTAGAGAGGATGGCGGGTTTACAATTGAAATTGTCGGAAACTGGTTGTTGGTTGTTCTGTGCCCTGGGGGACCGATCTGGGGAGGCGGTAGTCAGTACTCTCGAGATGGCAGCCACGTGGTTCCCCGTCCAACCCGTTTTCCCGGGTCTTGAGGGGGGCCAGTCTAGGGAGGCGGCATCCGGTTCTCCCGAGGTGGCAGCCGCGTGGTTCCTAATCAAATTTGTCTTTCATTGGTAGAACTTCTTCAGCTGTGACAAGTTGACTGGGCCGAACTCCTGTTGGGTGGCTTCATCAAAAAGGTAAGCGACTCCCCCGCTGAGGATCTTAGTGATGATGTGTGGGCCCCACCAGTTCAGGGAGAATTTTCCCGCTGAACCTGTTGGAAAAATGGAACGAAGGTCTAGATTATCGGGTTTAAGGAGTCGGGGATGTACCTTCTTCTTGTAAGCCCTTGCCATTTTTCTTTGATATGTCTGGGCGTGGTTCAACGCCCTTAACCTTCTTTCGTCGAGGAGATTCAGTTGCAGTAGGCGTGATTCTGACCATTGATCATCAGAGTCTGCTGCTTCTTTGAGGATGCGAAGGGATGGTAGTTCTACTTCTACTGGTAACACTGCTTTCCTCATGGCTGGTCGGCCGGCCGGTTCAAGGATTTTTGGCGACTCCGCTGGGGACACTCGCTGCATTTTATTGATTAAGTAGCTCAAACTCTCGCTCGTACGGCTCTTTTATAGTTAGTCTTTTATTTTTCCGTTAGGATTTTTTAACATACTTGTCGCATTTGCTAAGCGAAGCTGCTTTCAAATGCATTGAACTGTATCACCCTTCTTTGGTATCCCAACAGATCTTTACGAACCTCTGCGGTTCTCTAGGCACCGTCTCTTCACGGACATCTGCCCTACAGGTTCCGGACCCTGCTGGCTCCCCCTGTCCTGACTCGCTCACAAGCAAGAGCCATGGCCACCGGTTCTGCTGTGGCTTCCGGATCATCCACTTCCGTCACCGTGGCAACTTCTGTGCCGCTGTCCGTGGTCTTCGGCCCACCACCGCCTGTCATCACCCGGACGAACTTCACCAGGCCTGTCATTGTTCCTATCGGAACCCCGGTCGAACTTCACCAGGCCCGTCATTGTTCCGGCTAATGAAGGGCGCCTAATCTGTCCACTGCTGTAGCATTCGACAATGCCACAGTGCATCCTGCACTACCGGCTTCTCCGGCTACTGAAGCTAAAGGTAACAGGCCGGCTCCCACATGGAGCACCGGCCTGTGCTACCAACCCCCCTCGAACACCGAGGGCATAGGAGCGGCCAATGCCTTCCTGCCACCTCAACCGGGACATTTCGAGCAGACCCTCCTGGCTCATCAGTTGGCGCGCTATTAACAACATGGGATTGGTTCCATAATATCCCCCCTAGGCCAACTATCCGTGTCCCGGAGAGGCCACATTCGAAAGAATACGATGTCGTCACTACTCCCATCGCTGACCAATTCGGCCCGCCACTGCTCCAGTCGGCAGCTGCCACGGCTGCAGCTCTGGCGCCCGACCTGCAAGGGTAGCTACTGCAAAGGATAGCTGAACTGGAAGCATCATTCCAGAGCATAAAATCCGACCCGCCTGGACCTTCCTGTGCCTTCCAAAATTTCTGTTTCTATCCTGAAGCAACACTCCCCCCCGATTTCAAAATGCCCGAACTGGTCAAATACAACGGGCACGGGGATCCGCGCGTGCACCTCCGGGCTTTCTGTGGAGACATGGCGGCACTACAACACGAGGAGAAGCTCCTCGTCCGGCTATTCCAGAAATCACTCCAAGGACCTATACTTTCCTGGTACATGTCCTTAGACCTAACAAAGATCTACACCTGGGAACAGCTGTCGTACATGTTCCAGGAACAGTACGCGTATAACTTGGACCTGGCACCAAAGTTGGAAGATCTTCGTTGCCTTCGCCAACGTGAGAATGAGCTGTTCAGCGGCTATGTCGGCAGGTGGCGGGTCCTGGCATCCCAAATCTGAGAGAAACCTGCGGAAGAAGACTCTCTAGACATAATTGTGCAAGGTGCTCAACCATCACTGGCGACCCTTTTATGCATTCAGTCGTACTCAACCTTCTCCCAGTTAATCAAAGCTGGTAGCCGCCTGGAAGGATTCTTGAAGTCAGGGAGGTTTTCAGCTCTCCCATTTGGAGCCGGCCCCAGAGGAAATGCATGTCCCCAACCACCGACCCTAGGCGATAACATGGGGAACAACCGAGGCGCCCAAAGGAATGACAACGGTCGTCCGTCTCCCGTAACCGTTGTGGCGGCAACACCACCAACATACCAACCACAACAGGTGTACGCCCCGGCCCAAGAATACCATCCACCGGTAATCACACCAGTTCAACAGCCGGTCTACACCACCCGAGCGGCCTCGAATCAACAACCTTGGAGGCCCAAGGCTCCACACCCGGCAGCCACATCCGAGCCACCGGCTCGCCAACAGTGGCAGGTAACGTCTGCGACAACCTCTCGACAAAGAAACTAGGGACAAGGAGGAGATCGCCTATGCGTTAACCAACAACGCCCCGATCAGCAACAGCGTGGGCCACGCTAGCCGCCCCCGCAGCTGCAGCAGCCGCGCATTACAGAATACACGCCGCTTTCTGAACCACTGAGCCAGGTATTCCGCCGGGCCCAGGCACTACTCACGCTTCCCCCTATCAAGCCACCTTTAGTTACTCTTCCTGCCTGGTACAATTCGTAGCAGTACTGTGAGTACCACAGGTCCGCCGGCCATGCAACGGACCAT
This sequence comes from Amphibolis antarctica, assembly GCA_024699675.1. Lineage (NCBI taxonomy): Eukaryota > Viridiplantae > Streptophyta > Magnoliopsida > Alismatales > Cymodoceaceae > Amphibolis > Amphibolis antarctica. Next base: position 12,615 of record JAMKPZ010002297.1, read on the forward strand.
TGCTGGACGTTGAGACAAGTTATTCAGAGGCTTATCAACTTGGGCACCATTGAGCTTCAACAACCTCCCGTACCCCCATAGCCGGGCCAACATACCTTCCCAAATCATGCGGGCAACTCCCAGGTCAGTGCCATCTTCGTAGGTGCCCGAAATAGGCACCCGCTCGAAGGGTTCCGGCCTACGCAGCCGGTTTCCTCCTATCCTACCAGGCACGAACAAGGGACAAGAAGATCCCTCCCTTGGGCACGGCCGCTGGATGCAGGAACTCCCTGGCTGAACCCTGTCGACCTCATCCAGTCGACCAACCATCCGTCGACACTGGAGCAGCTCCGGCCAAACTACCAACAACTCCGGACCTCCATCCTCACCATCACCAGCCACCGGAGGAGGAGGAAGTCTTCAAAGCCTACGCCACAACAGGCATCATCCCCACCCGCATGAAAATTCTTCGTTCGGGTGGCGCCTACGGTTGCCGCGTCAAAAGAACCGGTTGCCGCCGGGACAACCACATGGGCTCAGCCCAAGGTAATTCTTTACTCACCTGCTGCCCCAGTCAGGGAAGTCATCCCGACATTACCTCTGATCCTCAAAGCCTCAACTGCCGGCTTTGTGCCCACAATCAGCACTCCGGTTGACACGGCCTCTCCAGCGGCTGCGACACTGGCGTCGCTCCAAGCACTCCTTGCAAAACAGCTGCTCACCAGGCCCTCCCCTCCAGCCTCGCTCACTTCCGAACAACATAAAGGCAAGGGAATAAAACAGCCGTGCACATGCACGACTATAACCAGGTCGGGCCAGGTGTATCAGCCACAGTCGCACCCCGGAGGAATCTCCATCCCAGGAAAAGCAGGACAAACTTCAACCAATAACCGACCACCGGCTGCCGCTTTAGCAGGGCCGGCAGCCGCCTCCTCAACACCGGCCACCCAATCGCGGTCACTCCCGGACCTGTCAATCTAGCTGCAAGGGATACGGGCTGAGATCTCCCTATTGGATTTACTCCGATCCTCTACTGAGCACCGGGAAACTCTCCTCACAGCACTACAGATAGCCAAAGTAGACCAAGGTCTCGCTCCTGGGGCCATAGAAGGAATGGTGGCCACAGTAACAGTCCCCTCTTTCATCTACTTCTCAGATTTAGACCTCTCACCGGCTAAGACCAACCACAACCTGTCCCTGTACATTCGGGTGCAACAGAAGGACCTCTGTATCCCCATGGTAATGATCGACGATGGATCCGGGCTAAACCTATGCCCGCTACAAGTCCTGCACAAGCTGGGAATCAAAGAGCAAGATTTGCTCCCCACCAACTGGGTGATGAGAGGGTTCGACGGCACTCTGCACGAAGCCAAAGGTGAAGTCGTCCTCCCCCTCGTCATCGGACTAGCCGCCTTCAAAGTTACTGTGCACGTGGTAGACATTTCCCCAAGCTACAATCTTATCCTGGGTACAAAGGGATGGGGGAAGTAGCCGGCTAGCCGCCGCTTCCCCAAAACCCCCCATGGGTGCAAAGGGATGGGGGAAGCAGTCGGCTAGCCGCCGGCAGGCCGGTCAAACGGTGCCCATACATTTTTCCGAGAGACGTAAGTCTACTCTTCCGATGCCTCGGAAAAGTTTCCAGGATGACAACACCGGCAATGATGTCGACGGGGGCCGTTCAGGTGTACGAATACGTACAACCCAACGGTGTCCATTTCTTTTCTGGGAGGCGTAAGCCAACCCTCTTGATACCCTGGAAAGATTTACGGGATGACGCCACCTGTAAGGACATCGGCGGTGGCCGTTCCGGTGTACGAAACGTACAACCCGACGGTTTCCGTTTCCTCGGAAAATATAAGTCCTCCATTAAGTCCCATGCTTTTACAGAAAAAGGGGTGGGGAAGCAGCCGGGAAGCCGCCGATCCCCGTTTCCCCAAAATCCCCATCGGTGCGCATGAAGGGGGGAAACAGCCGGCAAGCCGCCGGCTGGCCGGTTCAAGGAACCGACCCCCGTTTCACAAGAACCACCATGGCTGCACATGAAAAGTGGAAACAGCTGGCAAGCCGCCGGCTGGCCGGTTCAAGGAACCGGCCCTCGTTTCCCCAAAACCCCCATGGATGCGCTAATGGATTGGGAAAGCAGCCGACCAGTCGCCGGTCAATCGGTGCAAGTTGCATAAAACCTCCTTTGTTTAGGTAGCCCACTAGCCATCTTACAGAAGCATTACTGTACAGAACTGCAGAAGGAAGGAAATTGGGTGAAGGTAACAAATTTAAAAGGCATGAATTACTGCTATAAGGAGGAGGATTTACATATTTCCTGCAGTAACGCAGGATATATGATAGGGAATTGTATTACCCAAAAAAAGAACACAACAAAATCATTGGTTTCACTTGGAAGATTTACCTGCCAACTTGAAAACGTAAAATAGCGTAAATGATTTTACGAACAAACAACCACATCTATCAGAAAATACCATCTTACAAAAATCTTACATAAGAATTTTAGTCTTAAATAGAAAAAATATTAACAACGAAACATGATTGAATAGTACGATAATTTAACGCAATTGTAACATAAAGATTTTTACATATATATTTTCTATCATTATATTACAAAAAAATATCTTACAAAAACTTGATATTTATTATTAAGTAAATAATTTTTATAATGATAAAATTTAAATTTAAATATAACTTTCACAACTATCGATGCATTTTTTTAAACATCATTACTTCCTCGCATGCCTGTGGGTGGAAAAACGCAGCGCCCCACCACACCGTGCCCCACCCCAGCACTAAACGTACACTTAATGGAGAACAAGATCAAATGAAATAAATGGCATCAACTTCGATGCCAGAAAACTTGCAAAGGTTATTAAGTTCAATGAAACTTAGGAATTTGATTGACTAGTTGGAAAAACTACAAGCAAAACGAGGTTGGGACTTATAAAAGAATATGGCACCCTTTGAGTCCCAAAAAACTAAAAACCATGTACTACAATGTGTCACAGTTATCACATCAATGCATTGCTCTACTATGCTAACACATCAAGAACACCGTGATCATGTTTAATACTCTGGCAATGAAGTTAATCATTACCTGAAAACAATATTATGATTCCGAATTATTTTCATTAATGACAATATAAAAGAATACGGTACCACCTAAAGTCCCAAAATACAAAAAATGATGTATCACAAAAATAATCATGTCCTGGTTATAACATCAACACATTTCTCTACTAAGCTACACGTCAAGAACACCATGAACATGTTTAAAACTTTGGTGATGATGAAGTCAATCTTTACTTGAAAACAATAAGTGTGATTTCCATTGTTATGAAGGCAAATGTCCATTTTCCAAAGATTATAGAATATGTAAACTTGACTGCATTAGTCATCTCATACAATGTCCAGGGTCTAAACAAACTAAAGTATAATTGCATTGGACAACGTTAAGAATGTTGGGGTAGGATAATAAATAAAGCATGTTGTCAAACTAAAAAACATGCTAGGTTTAAATTACTGTCCACCATCTTATATTAGTTTGATAAGTTAATGATTCATTAGAAATAGTGATGCCCATACACATGAAGCAGTTCAAGTGAAAAATACAACCACCAATGCCTTAATCCTACCATGTGAGATCAATAAATGTATATATGGTGCAAGAACTCCTGAAGAGTTTGAAAATGAGTGGGAATTATTGACTGTTAAATATCAAACACTGCATGGTAACTCTTGGCTGAATTACATGTATACCATCCAACAGCATTGTGTTCCATGCTATATGAAAGATATATTTATGGCAGGCATGAGCACAAATCAAAGGTCTGAGAGTGTCAATTCATTTTTTAATGGGTATGTACATTCTCATACTCCTTTTCCAGAATTTGTTGTCCAATATGATAGAGCATTGAAAGCAAGACGTCAATCCGAGGAACATGAAGACTTAATTACTTTGACAACAAAGCTGACACTTTTGTTCTCTACCTCAATTGAAATTCAGGTGTCTGCAAGTTATACAAGGAACATTTTCTCTGTATTCCAAGATGAAATGAGAAAAAGATTGACGTATATTAATAAAAAAATAAGCAAAGTAGGTATGCAATAT
>JAMKPZ010002300.1:0-57576 GCA_024699675.1 Amphibolis antarctica
TCTGTACGTACGTACAATTCGATCAAGTTGGGCATTTGTGGGTCAGAACAGGAAATTTAATTGCTCATACACTAATTAATTAAGCTAATTATTAAGGACGTACTAGCTTGAGATATATCGATCATTTAATTTGAATTAATCATAAAAAAAAGGGTCCGACGGACTCATTCATTACCACCAGAGCAAGAGGTTCGCCGGCAAAGTTTGTAACCCCATCAGCAAAAAGTGGATCTTCCGAAGTAAAGAGGATACACCCAACATTCTTCCCTCCAGATGGGATGTCTTTGGTGGAGATGACAGAGGTGATTTTCGAAGTTTCCACCGTTGATTTAAACTCGATTCCTTTTATCAGTGCCATAGGCTTGGTGCTATAAACAAAAGCTCCATGAAGGCAATCCTTGGGAGATGGAATATCATCCACGTAAACAGCTTCACCTTAATTTTTCACAAAGTAATTAAGTAAACAACATACGCATGATGATATATCTACTGTAAGACTAGCTACTGGCCGGCTACTAATCATATATACCAAATCATATGATACAAGATTGTGTAGATTTTATTTTATTAAAATTAATTGATCAATAAAAAAAAATTACAAGTGATATAAAAATCTTAATTCTAATTGTTATTTTTAAAGTGAGACTATCTTTTCCAACGGATTTCACTTAACATGAATTAAGTAAATTTCTAACATATATATATATATGTTTGATGAGGAGAAAAGAATAATTAATCAGGGAGCTAGTGGACCTGAAGCTTGAAGTTCTGCGGCAACTTTTTTAGTAGGCGCACCAACCGGAAGATAGTCATTGCTGAACTTCGTCGTCTGTTTGGAAGATGACACCGACGTGCGGTTAAGGAGGACATTTCGATCGAGAGACCTTTTGGAGTGGGAGGTCTGATTCAGTGGTGCGTAATGTGAGGATCCTGTTCTTGCAACAGCATCCTTGGGACAAGAACGAGCTGATACTTGGAATGTTTTATCAGGTAAAGTTTTGGGAAGTGAGCGAAGGAAGTCAAAAAGGAAACTAACTGCCAAACTTGAGCGATAGTCGGAGCAAGATGTTCCTTGTTTGGGTTGAATGGTTCCTCTAAGCAGCGCGATGGCCTCAAGCATGACAGGCGAGGTTACATTTGTACCGCTCAGATAATTCTCAACCTCTCTTGCCCTGGTGGCATGCTCCGTTCCATAAGCACCGAAGACCAATCGTATATTTTCGACGGTGGCAGCGTGTTCCGGATTGCTTCCGGCAGAGACTTGTGCTAGAAATGCGGCGTTGACATAAGACACGGCATTTCCAAGCGGCCGCGGTGCTGCTCGGCGTGTTTCGAAGAGCAACTTGGTGGATGTCATGCTGCTTGTTTCATTCCAATTTGGAATTCTAATGCGCAGAAGCAAGAAATTGGAGTCGAAGGGGGGCCTGTCAAGAAACTCTTCCAGTGTGAGGGTGAACATGTCAGAACCTTGTAGATATGATACAGAGGAGGCAGCGGCAAGAAGGATGGTGGCAATGTCCGAGGCAAACTGATGCTTCTGTGCCATGATGATGTTGCCCCCCAAGCTCGCCGTGTTTCTAACGAAATGCGAAGCCACTTTACCCAAATGCTCTGCGATTTTTGAAAATACCACTCTCTCATTTGTCGGGGAACCATCATTCCCCTCGCTCAGAGCTGCAATGGCCCTGGATATTGTCACGGCCGCTCCAAACTCAATGCCGGAGGCGTCTCTTTGTATCGCAGACAGTTCCGGGATGCCCATGAGATCAATGTACCTGTCGTACCCGCCAGGCTCTTTGTAAACACCAGAACAAGTGTTCCCGACGACCAACTTTGTCCGCCCCCACTCCTCTGATTTCATCAGAGCTTGGAACTCGCCAACACTGGTCGGACGATGCCAACCGGAATGCAAAGGGGTGGATCCACAACCACCAGTATTGGCACAGGAGGAGCGTGCAGATTCCTCTGCTTGGGGTTGCACAAAGGAATGGGAGGAGTGTGCAGATTCCTCTGCTTCGGCCTTGAGGAAGTCAGGGTACGTCTCCACGCCATCAGGATCGTACAAGGGCAATTTGTTGGCATTCACGTCTTCGCCTCGTCCCTTTCCCCAGAATGAGTTGAGGCCCAAGTCTTCCATGTCGACGTCGGAAGCAAAGCTTTTGCACGCATCGAGGATGGGGCGATAGCCGGTACAACGGCATAAGTTGCCGGCGACGGCCTTTTGGGCTTCGGACACGGTGAGTTTGGAGAAGCCGGGAGGTGGGGGGGGCCTGTCAGATTTGTCGGCGTGGAGCAGGGCGGAGAAGAGGGACATGCACATGCCCGGGGTGCAGAAGCCGCACTGAGAAGCATGGAAGCCGGAGAATCTGCGGTGGATGGAGTGGAAGCCGCGTTTGGAGTTTCCGAGGCCCTCGGAGGTGGTGACGGAGCAGAGATGTACGGAGCAGAGGAGGGTGAGGCAGGAGCTCACGGAGAATTCTTCCAACACCTTGGACATGGGATCATACTTGGACAGGAGGACGACGCAGGCGCCACACCCACCTGTAAACGCAGACAACACGCCCCGGCGGCGATCGTGGAGAAGGTGGGGGGGATCAGAAATTCAGGGGATAAAAGTGGGATCTTTGGAGAGGAGGGGGGTGTCACCTTCGCCGCATCCGAGCTTGGGTCCCCTGTACTTGGTGTTGGTCCTGATGAACTCCAGCAGCGTCATGGAGGGGTCTACGGTGGCCAGCTCGAACCTCTCCCCGTTCACCGCCAGCACCAGGCTCCTCCTCGCCATCCTCCTGCTGCTGCTGCTGTCCATCACCACCGCCCTTCTCTGTTCTCCCTTCTTCCTTTGTTGGGGTGTGGCGTAGCGGCGATGAGCACTGCAGCTGGTGAGGGTGGTGGTGGGGAACGCACATTCCACGTGCCCACCCTGGTAAACCGAACGGTGAGCGGCTAAAAGTGTGATTTTTAATTGTTTCAACCACGAGTTACCACACCCGATCGACTAAAAAAATTCGTTCTGCTGCCATTCTTCAACGAAGGCATCTCATGGCACTCGTAAATTAATATTAATTGATGTTCCGTCTTACACGCAATGATTTGATAACAGATCATGTTATTAATAAGTTGCAGTCAGAGGAGCCCAATTCATTTCATTCCATGCTGAACAAAGTAAAAATGGCAAGGCAGATGAATGATATACAAACCAATATGGATCAAATATGAGAAGATGAGGGCATCACATTCCGCAGCAGCTGCCAAAATGATCTTCCAAATAAACAGAAAAATGATGTCAAACATGTGGGAATTAGGAGGGGTTCGCACATTGCTTACCTTCTTGCTTGCCATCATCCCACCTGTTTTCGGTTTTCCACAGGAAAGTGAAGGGTGAGGAATGAAGCCTGGTCCGAGATCATTCCTCCCACCTTACACACACCAAACACACAAAATGATCCGAAAGATCTTGGATCAAACTTCATTCCCTACACCCACTTACCACTCCAACGTACGCCACATTAAAAAAAGGGATGCTCGATCACTTGACCAATCAATGGTCTCCATGATCAAGACGACTCCAGGTTAATTAATTGATGAAGAATGGCATAGTAGGGATGGGGTTGCGTCAAAGGTTGCTGTTATATAAGCGAGGGAGCACAGGACGGGGAGGTAGCAGAATAAAGTAACGAAAAGAAATGGGTGGGGTTTCCCAAGCTTTTGCAGGTGGGAAAAGAGAGCACAAAATCATACAATAAATACTGATTAAGGAACAACAGAGAGAGCTTGAGCATGAACAACCAACTCCATCCAGTATGCTCCCTTCCTTCCACCTTTGCTTTCTACTCGTAGCTGGCATAAAAGACGTCCTCACCTCCTACCTCATCAACCAAACCATCATTCTTGTCCTGCATCTTTTTGACCAATCATCTCTCTCTCTTTCATTCAATCAAATGATTGTTCTGCAATGATTTCTGAAAACACTGGCAACACATGTAATCATGTCGCATATTTTCCTAGGATGCTCACAAACTTCTAGGCAACACATGTAATCCTGGTTCTTCCCTATTAGAAACATAACCTTTTATGAATTTTCTAAAACTGAACCAACCATCAAATGATCAATTACTTGCCAAACAGATCATAACAACTCCACCAACTTATTGCTATGACAATCCCCTTGTAAGACAGGAATTCAAAAAAAAAAACAAAAAAAATCATTCACAGCAATGCAACATAAAAAGAATCCCCCAACAATCAATTATCTTGAGTAGACAAGAATACGCAGGAAATTGCAGACAGACATGAAGGCCAGACATGTGAGGTAAGAGACAATTAATTAAGATTAGAACGGTGTTATAGATACAACTGTACATGAAATACAGAGTTGTGCCCTTTCACAAGGGAAAGATGAAAAAGAAAGGAAAACAAATGAAACAATTTGTTGTTTCTGTCCTAGTCTACACATAAAGCACGAATGTCATGACCCCTGGTTCTGTGCTTTTACCAGCTTCACGTTGCTGTAAAAGCGCTTCAAATCTTTCATTGCCTTCTCCTCAATCTGAATTGAGCGAATGGATGATGGTGCATCCATCTCAGGCTTAAACCAGCGGTTAGGAATGGTCTCCTTCAGCCTCACAGTGGTGTCTGAGGTCGACGGCGCCTGCTCAGATGAAACTGTGAACCCCATTGTCCTAGTTTTAGGACTCTCTGAAAGTTTCTTTCCCTGCATAAAGTTGGAGAAATAAATTGTTCACATTTTGTTTCTTTGTTTTCAGCAGAAGATAAAAACTGATGATAAAATACAAGTATACCATGCTAAGATAGACAGCAAAAGATGGAAATTTGATGGCATAAATAACTTCACAATCATTATTTATTTTATTACTTGGCATATGGATAGTATTAAATTTTTTATAGTACAATTTGCTAGGGGAGCAATCGTCTATCATGTTCTTAACTGATTTCCAGCTCTCTTTTTTTCATGGTCAATAAACCACTAGATAATATTTTATCAATTGTTAGATGGAAGCCTGTTTCACCAAGTACTTTTGGATTTTCTTCTTCATTTTATGAAGCACGCCTACAAATTGCCATGCACAAAAACAATTCATAATGAGAAAAAGCTCAATCAATGGACCTCAATGCTTTAATCCAATTCCTAAATCGCTTCCCTATTTCTTTCGTCACTATATTATTTTTTAGATTATATAAATTTAAATCTTTTTCCCACTATTCTTGACCATAATTTCCAAATCTTCCTCTATACTTTTGATTTCACTTATGCTTATTAATTCTATCTTCTTATTCATTAACTTATAGATATTCTTTGGACATTATCAAACCATCTATTATCTGATTTTCTCTCAGTTGATGCTTTTGGATACACTCATCTCTTAACATTATCATTCATCCATGTTAACATCATCATGGATCCATACGTACACCAAAAAAAAGAAAACAGACAGATTTATTAGACATGGTTATTCCATTCAAAAAAATGATCCTCTTAAAGCACGTTATTCAAAAAACCAAAATTAGAATGTATTCATTTACTTAGACAATTAATATAAAAGCTTAGAGTTAAGAAAGAGAACTTCCATGATAGAATACCTAGAAACTTATTATAGTGGATTTTAAAAAGAAAAAATAGTCATAGGATATATTGATATTATAAAAGACTTGTATGAAAGAGCAATTACTAGTGTTAAAATTATACAAAAAGAAATTAAAGAATTTTTGATAAATAGAAGTTTAGACCAAAGATCTTCTTTAAGATCTGCTTGTTTTAGTTATAGATGAAATAACTAAGAAAATTCAAGGACAAATACCGTAATATATGTTATTTGTTAATGACATAGTTTAATTGATAAAAGTTAAGATTTAATTCAAAATTAGAATTATGGAGAGATACTTTAGAGTTCAAAAGATTTAGATTAAGTCAAAAACAGAATATATAAAAGATTCAATGAAAATAAGAATAATTATAACGATATATACTTAGAAAGTCATAAAATTTATAAAAGACTGTTAAATACTTTCAATCTATAATAAGTAGCAATAACAAAATTATAAAAATGTTATTCATTATATTAATAAAATAGGATGGATGAAATACAGAAATGTTTCTAGAGTGTTATGTAATAAGAGGATACCCTTAAAATTAAAAGGAAACTTTTATAAAATTGTTATTCACCCAACTATACTTACTCAAAAAGTTAGAAACATGATCATATGCCAAAAAGTCAATGTTGCTAAGATTCATATGCTTAGATGGATCGAAGGTAATACTATACGACAAACTAAAAAAACGATTTTATTAAAAATAAAGTAAGAATTACACCAATTAAAGATAAGAGAGAATTAGCTTAGTTTGATTATATCCTTAGGAGATCAAAGAATGCACCAATCAGAAGAAGAGAATAAATTAGTGCAAATGAAATTAAAAGAAGTAAAGAGTAGTTTTAGGAATTATGAGAAAGTATTTAAATTTTTATAATTTAATCGAAGATTTAATCATAAATAGAGAAATATGAAAAAAAAATCATGCAACCAACCTCACATAGTGAGATCATGATTTGGATTGTTGATATTCAAAAACCAAAACATCACATATGACCATTTATTTATAAGACGTACAGACATGCTGAATGAAGAAGACTGTACGTCATTAAAACATTTATCTAGGAAGTTCTAGATCTACAAAGGTCCAGACTACCTTGATTTTTCAATTTTGTTTCAGAAATTAATAAAAAATAAAAAATCTCTAAAAGGTTAATACTTGTATCAATTGACATGTAAAAAAGAATACAATAACAATCCAAGCTATAATCTCACTACATGAAGTTTACCACATGAATTCTTTTCTTTCATGTATCTCTGACATTTAAAAAAGAATGGGAAACAGGAAAAAATGCAGGGCATTCTGGAATTTTTTCCCAAAGTTTTCTGATGACTTCGTGTTGAATGCTTGGAAAAAATTACAACCAATTTATGCCACAACCTTCCAAAAATAATAAAGGACCATACCTGCTGAATTTGAATATTCCTTAAAGATGGTCTGCAAAGATCAGAAGTTCCTGTTGAAGACCATGGTGGCGTGCCCTTTTCTCCTTCAGATACTGGCACATTTCTAGATGGAGAAATAGCAACTGGACTTGATATTGTCCCAGGGAAAAAAGAACTTAAACAAACATGACCAGGGCTATGAGGTACAACCAAATCCTCTAGCTGGTTCTTAGTTGTTACAGGCAAAATGCCCTTTTTTTGGGTCTGCTCATCCTGAATATCACGCAAAGAAGTAAGTCCCTTTGAAACCTTCGCACCACCCCATGCAGGCCCCTCTTTTTTGGGAGGCGGAGGGGCATCCTTTGGGGCGTCATCAAGAGCACCACTCAGAAACATTGACAAACCACCTTTATTTTTTTTTTCTGGGTCTTAATAGGTTCCAGTGTCTTCTCAAATCTGGAAAACTTCATTGTAGCACGTTTGGGACTTTGGACTGAAAAATCCTCTGTTTCAACCAGTTTGCCTTTCATACTGGTTTCCTCATCTTCCTGCAGCACCATTATATTAAGAAATAAATACAAGAACAGGCATTGTTTGAAAAATTTATGCAAATATTATAGGTAATATATAACTTCTTAGCACAATAAGCAAAAGTACGTAAATGTCTTGCTTTCTCCTAGTTTGACCTAATCAAGTTCAAAACATGATATGCCAGACTGGTTTAACTAAGAATATGTGAAAGTTGAGTGTATTAAACAGACCAATTGTTTAATGATGACTCGTGTCAGTAAATCTTCCGCTAACCTAAATGTCGTGTAAAAGGAAAGCAGTATAATACATATATGAATTAAGCCATAGTGTTAATTATACAAAGAACATAATGCTAATTATGCCACAAGCATTTATCCTAGGAAAAGCCAGTGCCTGTTTGTGGTGCTTCTCAATCAGGTTATATGCTCAGCTGTTGGTTCTTCATTTCCACATCAACACAGTGTGGTAAATACATTGAATGACAACCTCAGCAAGGCCCTTGCAGCTGTAAGCTTTTCATTGAGGACCTAACTTTTTCAACCAAACGATACTGGTCAACTCATTCAAGCATACATATGTAACTTTGCTTTGAAAGCATGGTTGCTAAAACCAACAGAACTAAGCTAATATGAATTTAGAACGTTAGTCTACTAACAATTAACATATATCAAATAGATGAAATTCATTCGAAGTACATTACATTGGGATCCAACTTGTTGACTTGCTTACACAAGTCAATCATGAATGCACCATATGCTTTACTAAAATGCAAAAGGTGATATGGAAGGGGGAAAACCTAACCTTTTGCTCCATATTTTGAAGAGATTTTTCATCCAGCAAGCTTTTAGCTGGTTTTGAATCCAAATTATTGTTTGCAGAAAGAGTTTCAGCTTGAGCTTTCTTCTGCTTGCTCTTTCTTCTCAGCCTCCGAGAAGACTCTACCTTGTTTCCTTTTCCTTCTGTAACTTCAAACACAGCTGTTGAGTGCTCCGCAGGGAAGCCAAGCTCAGCTAATGCATTTTCAAGTGCTGGTCGCCTTTGCACTTTGATAATTTGCTGGTTATCAAGAGGCTGACCACGAGACATCTTAAGCTCAAGGATTTCAATCTGTTGCAGTTTCTTTCTCAAGGCTCTAACTTCTTTTGTTATAGCTTGATCTGCATCTTTATTTAGGTGCAAAAATGTGTCCCAAGTTAGGTAGCCATGGCTCTTGTACATAGGTTCAACATGACCGTTGTGGAGTCTAGAGCCATCCTTGTTGACCGCTTCATCTTCGACGCCAATAACAGCAGGAAAAATGGCTGTTGAGGTGGGAAGCTGACGATAACTCCAAGATTCCGTGGACCTTGAATCCAGTGCCTTCTCAAGATTTGCCAGAATATCAAGTGAAGCACTGGATATGGTTGGGGCAGCCACAGTAAATATAAAACCTAAGTTACGTATGGCAATCTCCTGCAATATCAAAGCCATTCTGCATCATGTAAGAGAAGAGAAACAAAATGGAATTAAATATAGTGAAATTACTGTTAGTAATAAGTATAAAGCATGGTCTAAAACTATGCAATATGCGCTGGTATGATACTAGAGACAAAGGAATTCTTTATGAGAATTTTTTATTTAGCAGTTTTATTTTCATCTCTAGTTACACTGCCTAGTGATATAGAAACTTATTAAATACAGAAATATACAATCAGAGAATAACAAGCCAAAGATGAAAGTTTGTGAAAATGTAAAGTTTATAGATAAAAAAGAGAAAAACAACAAATAATACCTCACAGTGTTTCCTGAGTTCATCAGCTGCCAAGCAATCTGCAACTTCTAAAAGTTGTACAGCATTCCGTGGTTCCAACAAAAACTCAATAGCTGTTTTCTCGCAAAGACTTTCCAAACTTGGTATTATTTGCTTGTCCAAAGCCTCAACTTGTGCACCAAATGGTTTAGATTCAGTATCATTGAACATGAAATCCACATCTAACTCGTCCAGTTCATGATCACCCTCGTAGCCAGCACATTTGGGAGCCATGTCTATTTTGAGTGGGAGGCTAGGATGATAAAGAGCACACACAGCAAGCAAATGTGTTTCCCCAACAGACACAGATGTGGCATGTTTGATACCATGTACACGAGTTGGTATGGGACTTTCATACTTGTTATTCTTACCATCCCACATAAAAACATCTCCAGTCCCTGTAACAGCAGCAGTCCAATTTTTTCCAGCCGAAATGCTTACAAGTTTCGTCCCACACAATGAATACACCTATCCAAAAAAACCACAGGACTTATGTTAATGATAAAGCATGAAAAACTTGCAGAAATTTGAACTTTTCGTCATATTGATGAGGGTTCAGACATCACACTGGTAATATAAATATTAGAAGTTTGTAATTGTTTAACCTGTTGAGATCTCAGGCTAGGATCTGCAGAAATCCAAAAAAATAAAGCACCATCCTCAGTAAGGGCCATGCTATGGATCACCCCAGCAGCAACTGAGATAACATGAAGTTTTTCGGTACGATGAAATTTTAATGGCATGGTACCACATTTTCGAAGATTTCTTGTAATAATTACACGTTTAGGAGTAACAAGTCGATGGCCCCAAGTGTAAACCTGCAGAAAACATGTCAACTGCAAGTTGAGAAAAAAGAATATGAACCAGATATACCAAAACGAAAATCTGCTATAAATACTTGATTTTAAAAAATGAAAATAAGCATAGAACAGATACTAAAATAGTAATCTCTACACTGGCAGGACATAACAGGTAAAATTCTTGGTAATTGAATGGTTTTTTTGAGCTGCCACTTGATAATTGAAATGTTGAGGCAAACAAAAACAATAATTTCCAAGTGCAGAAGATAAAGACATTCAAAAAAAACTATTTTTCTCTGTTTCCAATAATAGCACTGACTGAAAAATCAAGCACAAAAGATCTCTTGAAATCACCTCCCCATCAGCACTTAAGACGAGTGTATGAAATTCGGCTGCTGATATTGCCGTAAAACTTTTCCCCTTCAAATACTCAACCAGTCTTGGTGAGTAATTTGAGGCAGAGTTGGAAGTCCCATAGCCAAGCTGCCCTTCTTTGTTGCATCCCCATGTGAAAACTTCACCAGATTCAGCAACAGCAGCAGAGTGCTTGTTTGCAGCAGCAACGGAAATTATTTTAGATTTGAGGGAACTTACACGTCGTGGAGTCGGTTGAGAATCCACGGAAGTATAACCAAGCTGACCTTCTGTATACAGTTCAAATAAAAAAGAAATCAGAAACTTGGTAGAAGAATCTATTGGGATATAATTGTCTCAGCAAAAAAAGAGTGCAACATCCACCAGGATTTTTTTGCAAGAAAATACAAATGCAGTCATCCAGTGAGACATGTCTTTTAGTCAAACAAACAGAATAGAGAATTGTGAGTCAACTAAACATGGAAGGGTTCATTGAGATATGGATATCAAACTCAAAAGCAATCAATTACGAATGGAGAGGTCCATTTCTGTATTAAATTATTTTAACTTTTTTATTGGTTCATGTAGAACTATGTTTTCCAAAGTTCCCCCTCACTTGGGATCTTCTTTATGTCCAACGGATGTTTTTTTTTCAAATGAATATATGAACCTGCTAAGATCCTTTTGCTCTAATACCAAATTGAAATATGGATATGTGCATGTTTGTTGTTTTAGTGGTTCATCGAGGGTACACTAGGTGCATTACATGGGTGTGTGCATGTTTGTTGAGGTTTTCCAACATGAAGAAGTTAAATAATTGAAGAAGTCATAGTGTAAAGGTGAAAAGGCACAACAATAATGTTCAAAGTCTTAGGTACATGGGGAGGGAAAGGGGAAACTATAATGCCAGTTTGTCAGCTCCAACATGTGTTCTGCAATGAAACCATACCAAGATTTGGCACAAAAAATCCATAACGAATAATGCATACCCATTCCCATTTTGTGTATCATAGGACAGTATTCACCTAAAATAAGAAAATATTGACTCTACAAACCATTGAGAATGCTTTACAAAAGTTGTACCACTGAAAATTCAATGGAAACATTACACATTCATTCTATAGATACCTCTGTTTGAACCCCACGTAAAAACCTCCCCATTCTCAGTAGCAATGACTGTATGATGTTTTGCTACAGCAACAGCCTTGACCTGGCGTAACCCCAGTCCAACAGTCACCTGGCGAGGAGTGATAACAGCTGCCTGGCCACTGTTCAAGTCAGCAGTCAGCAAAAAAACTCATGGAAACATAAAATTTGATCTTTTTAGAAACAGTATAATCAACAGTGGATGAGAAAGTGTGTGGCTTTTGGTAAACAGTTAAGAAAGAGAGAAAAATCAAGTGTCTTGGCAACTTGTAGAACTCTCCAATTTCAACCCATATCAAAAGCTTGCATGCAAGTGCACAATTGAAGGAGCTGTTATGTATAAATACAGGGCTCTGTATTTTTAGAAGTTAGCTGGAAATGTTAGCCAGAACTCCTGGAAGCAAGAAAAATAATATGCACAAAAGAATTTTCAAGCCCATAAATGAGAAGGCAAAACAAAATTAGAATATTAAATTAAGAACAACCTTGTGTCCCACCAGATTTAGTTATATAGTACTTCAAATCTCCGTGCAATAGCAATGGTTTCGTATTATCAAAAAAATAGCAATGTTCTTGTGGATACTTTTGGTTTACGTGGCATTTGGCAAAAGCTTATGTTCATGTTATAGTCTCAATAAGTGGGGTCAAAAATCAACATAAAAACAATCCACTAACTATGAAGATCCAATAGAAAATAAAGCAAAATGCTGTTATGTTGTCCTTATCAGTAAGTTAACACAAGAAATCTAGATGATACAGTTTATCTAACAGCAACATTAGAGCAAACAAATTCTTTAAAAATCAATGAAATGGAAAACTCTGGTATTATACCTATGAATATCAAAATCTGGGTGTCCAAGGCGCCCTCCTCTTCCAAATCCCCAGCTGTAAAGCTTTCCATCATCTCCTACAGCAACACTATGGAACTTTGCAGAAGCAGTCACCTTTATGTAAGTACCCTGTAGTGCATCAACTTTGCATGGTGATTTCTGAATATGGGCATTTCCAGTTCCAAGCTGGTAGTTTGTGCCACTTCCCCAGCTAAAGACCTCAGTAATGACTGAAAAAAAAAAACAAAATGTTTCACAAAATTGCAGTTTACCCTTGTTGATTAGGATTGGAAAGAAAAAATTTGAGCAATATGGGTCCATCCATTACCCACAGAACTGACATTCATATTAAACAAACAGAAATAATGTACCTGTTTCACGTCCAGTTCCTATTGTCTGCAATACAGGCCCTGAAATAAGATCCACAGGTGATCGACATTTACAGTCCTCCAGGTCAAGTGATGCACCTGATTGAAGAAGAACACTTGCAACAGCAAGGTGACCAAAGTGAAGAGCCCTATGCAGGCTGCTCCATCCTGACTCTCCATCCTGAAGTTTTTACAAGAACCAAGAGTTCAGAAAGAGCTTCTTATCCAAAAATAAGAAGGTAATCTTTACTTTACACCCACATGATAGCCAAATTTATCTGTCAAAAAAAATTTGAAAGAAAATTCTTTGATGAGAAAATATTAGGATGGTTTGTTGTGATTCAAATACAAAGAACACACTAGCATTTAAATAAAGCCATTAATAGGAAGTGAGCATCGCACCCTAGCATCAGGATCAGCACCAGCAGCAAGTAGACTCTTCACAATAGGCACGTTATTTCTCCATGTTGCAATGTGTAGGGCAGTAAGACCAAATGTATTTCTTGAATTAATATTCCCTCCATTCTTTTTCAGTAGTGACAAAGCTGACTCTAGTTCAGAAAGGGACCCTTCTCGAGTGATAAGCCACAAATCTTTGAGGGAATTGCTGGAGGATAATTTGCGGGAGGAACCATGCTTTGTAGAACCATGGGATGATGGTTGATCACCCTCCATTACGTCTTGAGGATAAAAGTGCAGAATTCTTTCAATAATATTTAAAATTTGCAGATATGATTAGCATGATGTGATGTGCCACTTGATCAGTCAAGGCAATTAAGATGAATCCTCTTCTTCTCTCAGCAAGAATCTGGTTTTTCAAACTTCAATCATGTCAGCATTAGAGTCATCAGATGGAACATGAAACTTGATAGCTCAATGAAGTTGCAAATCTCTAATGCGAACTAGAAAATTCATGAATAAGAAAGAGCACCACGTGCTATAGGGCCACTGAGTAAAAACTAGTTCAAGATGATTACAACAGCAAGGACGAGAAAGGGGCACAAGGTGAAGACATGCATCTTCAGTCAGCTAAATGTACAAGAAGGCTTCGCTGTTACAACTTTCTTAATATGTCCCGAATCCAATCAAAATTAAAGAGTTGGTATTCTAAGCAAAAGATTACAACAGACAATAGAAGACAAGAAAACCCAAACCAACTTCAAAACTCTTTGGATGTGAAGTAAGTGGGAACACAAAGCTTCAATCGAAAGCATGGGGTAACAATCAACCCAAACCAACTTCAAAACTCTTTGGATGGAACCAATTAAAGCATGAGAAAATTAGCTTCGGCAATCGTCCTCCCAAAAGTTGGCGCCAACTAAAAAAATGTCCTCCATTTCTCAAGACGAAAACTACGCACCCACCAACCACCGTTCCGGAGAGGGAAGGAAAAAGGGCGAAATCCAAAACGATCTCCCGTTGGGAGTAGAAGATGGACGAACAACCATTGCCAAACAAAAAAGGAAGGAACAACCTTTTTTCTTCGGAATCGTCAAGCATGCGGTCAGCCGAAGGTAACGACAGATTGGAGACAAAATCCAACTCTGGACCAAAAGCCGATTAGGCATTCATGTAAAAAACAGATGCTTCAGCGATAAGAGACGGGCGGAGCAGGCGCAAGGTGAAGAAGCAACGTACCTGGGAAGGAGGAAGAGGAGAACGGGAGACGTGGGTTGAGGGACAGCGCACGGTTACGGTTTCGGGCAAGCGAATCGGAGGTGGAATATGCCAAGGGCGCCCGCAACCATAACCCGCCAGTGTCTCTCATTCTCTCTCCAGCAGCTGGGAAGACTGGGAAATTTTGCCGTGCCGTCTCGCTCCCTCGTCAAACAATCGATCGTCGTTGCTCCCGTCCCGTGCAATCCTGCATCTCTCTCTAATAATATTACTTGCCACGTATGTTTTGGCAAAAGGACTGGGTAAAAGGGTTGATATGAATGTGGTAAGAAGAAACTTCGATAAATATTAAAGAATAAAAAAGAGAGTCGGTCTGTCGGTGCGTGTTGAAAGAGGAATTTTGTATTTTGAAATTTTCAACCGCGATGCTGTCCGGAAGGAGAATCACCGCCGACCGGGCCCAGCCACAAACATGGCCCATGGGCAACCAGCCCACCCTTCATATCAAAATTAATGTTGAAATTTTACATTAATACAGAATGACCCGAATTTTTGAAAAAATATATATAAAAAGAAAGAGGTTTCCCTTTCCCTTTCCCTTTCCCTTTCCCTTTCCCTTATCATTTGATGATATATTATTATTACTGGGCATGGAGAGGCGTGGATTGGTGTGCAAGAAATTAAGGAGACTTGATTCGAAGAAAAGAAAAGCACAACAATGCAGACAAGGCGGATTTCCTCCTTGGCAAGCGTACGGGCCAAACAAACAACTGCAACTTATAACAACCACCACAGGCCTACCTACGTACGAGTATAAATAAAAGGAGTCGCAAACGTCCAGCCACGGAACAGAAGCCGAAGCTCCGACGTCCCCATCCCAAGCCATGCACCCAACGTCTCGCCCCAACCGCCAGTACACCGACTTCGAACCCAAATGCGACTGGACGGATGACGGACCCACGCACACACTCCGTGTCCACATTCCAGGTATACCCAACCATCCCTTACCCCCCACCTGTCTCCCTCCATTAACCTGGCATTCACTCGTAATATAATGTGCGTAGGATTTAGGAAGGAGTACCTCAAGGTTCAGATCGACGGCGGTGGCAATCTCAAGGTCACCGGAGAACGGCCGCTCCAACCGCTCGGCGATAACAGATGGAGTCGCTTCCGCAAGGTGTTCCGGGTTCCGGACAACACCAGCCCCGCTCAAATCAAGGCCCGGTTCGAGAACGCCGTACTCTTCGTCCGCGTCCCGAAGGCCGCGGAACCCGGCCCAGTCACCCAACCCCACCATGTGAGCCACGACACGTCCTCGTCTAGGACGAGCAAAGAGAAGGAAGAGCGGAAGGGAATGCACGACAGCGACACGACCACCACTGACGATCATGAGGAGGAGGAAGAAGAAGACGAGGAGGAGGAGGAGGAGCTTCCGAGTTTTCCAGGAAGGGACAAGAGGTCGCTGGGCATCGCACGAAGATTCTCCGAGAGTTTCAGATCCAGTGGATGGCAAAAGCTAGGGCTCGGGTGGACGCCGGAAAAGAGAAGAAGGACCGTGGTGAAGCTGGCGGCGGTGTTCGTGGCACTACTTATCGGGCTCGGAGTTGGTTTCTACTGCATCAAGCCACGTGGAAATAATTATTAGCCGGATGTGACGTCAATTAATATTATTGCAACCAATAAAAATGTTCCCATGTATTAAATTACAGTCGATCCCAATAAGAATGAACCAGTTACTTGAGCATGCATGATCAAATTCCCATACATTTCAATGTACCATAACATAAATATGTAAACCGTGAATTTTAAAAGCAAATTCCCAATGGCATCTACAATGATGTTAAACAGAATACATTTTTCTCCCCTTAATCAAAACAAACAGAATGACGTACAAGACCTTTGTTTTTTCATCTCCCGCGCAGATGCTGCCAATGCCCTTAAATACAAAATGGAAAAAATACGTTGTACTTTTGTTGGAGGGAAAAACTAAAAGCGCGGCATCATTCTCTTGTTATTTATTGCTGGAAACCGTAAGATATAAAAATATGAGCAAATTTCAGGCAACGGACGATGAATCATGCTGGAGGTGGAACCGCCTTTTTTCACTAGGCGCTGGCCAACTCGTTGCGGAGCTTCTTCGCAGCTTCGACCATGTTGGTAAGGGCAGGCTTCACTTCGCCGTACTTGCGGGTCTTCAGACCACAGTCAGGGTTGACCCAGAGGATGTTGGTCTCCAGGACAGCGAGCATCTTGTTGATACGATCAGCGATTTCATCGGTGGCCGGAATTCTGGGGGAATGGATATCGTACACACCTGGGCCAATTCCGGCACCGTACTTCACTCCCTCACGGAAGACAGAGAGGAGCTTCTCATCCGAACGGGAGTTCTCGATGGTGATCACATCCGCATCCATGTCGATGATGGAGTGGATGATATCGTTAAAGTTAGAGTAGCACATGTGGGTATGTATCTGAAAGAAAAAAACAGGTCACATTTTTTACATGAATTTTTTTCATTGAGAATATAGAGGAACAACGCTCGTAAACGAACCTGAGTGGTGTCCTTGACGCCACAGTTGGTGATACGGAAGGAATGAACAGCCCAATCAAGGTAGAAAGCTTCTTCGGACTTACGTAGAGGACAGCCCTCCCTAAGCGCAGCTTCATCGATCTGAATGACCTGTTAAAACATGGAAAAGAGCAGCACGTGGGAACTTAATGTCTTCATTAAACATGAAAGTAAATACAACAATCTAACCATAATGTGTCACTACATTGGGATTGGGTCAACCATAAATACAAAAGTAAATAAGAAAATAAATTCTGATAAGTGTGAGACATCGAATAAGAACTCTGCACGTACGTTAATTCCTGCAGCTTCAAGATCTTCAACTTCCTTCTTGATGGCTAGAGCAATCTGGTAGCAAGTCTCGAATCTAGAAAACATACACATATTAATAATACAGTTTTGTGCCTGCGAACGTTAAGAAATGGAAACTTATTTATCAGTGAGAAGAGTGGGCCCACCTGGGTTGATCATTCCTCACAAAAGACCAGTTAAGGATGGTAACTGGACCAGTCAACATTCCCTTCATTGGACGGGCAGTCATGCTCTGTGCCACGGAAGACCAAAAGACCGTCATGGGCTTGGGCCGGCTAACATCACCATAGATAATCGGAGGTTTGACACAACGTGATCCATAAGATTGGACCCATCCATTGGCTGAGAATGCAAATCCAGAAAGTTGCTCCCCAAAATACTCAACCATGTCATTTCTCTGAAGTATATATACCAAATTTGTTAGTGTAACCAAGGACTTCAAATACATTCATATGAAAAACTTTAGTGCAGATGTCAAGGATGCTAAGAAATTAAATATCACCTCCGGCTCTCCATGAACCAAAACATCAATGTCAAGCTCTTCCTGCAACTTGACAACTTTATTGATTTCTTCCTTCATGACCTTGATATATTCCTCCTCTGAGATCCTACAAGGAATCAATGGATATGTAAAACGCCAATCCAGCTACACATTGATACCAGCAGGCGTATTCCAATTCATAGAAAAGTACACACTTCTTGGCCTTGTATTCCCGACGAACTCTCCTAAGGTCCATGGTCTGAGGGAATGATCCAATGGATGTCGTAGGAAGAATGGGGAGGTTCAGCTTCTTCTGCTGTGCATCAAGCCTGGCACCAACATCAGTGGCACGTCGGTGGTCAGAGCCTCTCAAGGCAGCAGCCTGAAAATTTAGCATTGAAAAAGATGAGCTTGTATGTTCAATGAATTTCAATTGATAATGTACAGATGTGCATACAGCTTGCTGCACTTCAGCGTTGGTCACCCTTGGAGATGATTTTCTTGACGCCTGAGCAGCAGCATTTGCTGAGAAGAATGCCTGAAAATTAAGTAGGAGGTGTTGATAAGCTAAAAACGCCAAGGAGACCACCAATACCAACTGATAGAGAAAGAACCAGATACTCATTTGACATAAAAAATAAAATAAAATTCTACAAAAGCAATATCACGATGGCCCATTGGTTGGGCAGTTGCTGACATCATCACGGTTGAAATCAGGGGACAATTTTGGAATTGTCAAAATACAAGATTCCTCTTCGAAGTGGCAAAGGGGTTACCTCGTCCTTCTGGCCAGCCAGAGCCTTTGCCAAGGCATCGACCTCAAGAATTTTTTGAGCAGCAAATGCAAGCCATGACTTGATTTCATTGTCAAGCTTGGTCTCATTGACCAGATCAACAGCGGTGTGCAAAAGAGAACAGGACGTAGAAACCACCAGCTTGTCTGTGCCAATGGCAACCAATTTTGTTGGCAACATAATCTTAATAATTTCTGGAAAACTAGAGATGTAAACACAAAAAGATATGCACCTTTGCCCACAACGCTCTCCAGGGAACTGAGAATTTCAAAAGAGGCAGCCAAGTCATTAGCCCAGATGTTCCTCCCATCAACTACTCCCGCAAAAAGATACTTGCCAGATGGGAACCCATTCTTGATCAAATCAAGAGTCTTGGTACCACGTACAAGATCAAATCCAAAACCTGTCACCGCTTTAAGGTTGGTGAGAGTCCTGCAGACGAGAAAATAAGTTGTCTATTATAAAACACTGGGTCTTGCAAGAACCATGAGAAAGGGAGTAAAATCTCACTTGTACGCCTCGGGAGTGACATCAGCAAAGTATGTCTCAATAAGAACGTTCAAGCCAGAGCACGTTGATTCCAGTTCTGCATAGGCCTTCGTAAACGCCTCCAGCTGGTGAGCTTCAAGATCCTTGACAAGTGTCGGCTCATCAAACTGGATCCATGAAGCACCAGCTGCCTTCAACTCAGCAATTACTTCCCTGAAAATAAATACATTATCAGCAAAAAAAATGAAAACGACGGGCAGAGGACAGAAGTAATCAATG
This sequence comes from Amphibolis antarctica, assembly GCA_024699675.1. NCBI lineage: Eukaryota > Viridiplantae > Streptophyta > Magnoliopsida > Alismatales > Cymodoceaceae > Amphibolis > Amphibolis antarctica. The sequence continues at coordinate 19,353 of JAMKPZ010002300.1, forward strand.
CAGCACTGAAAGGGCAAAATGATGATCCATTACTTGTAGACAGGGAGAACATGCCCCAGAAGTGATAATGGAGAGAAGGACTTGTCAACTCCCCTAGCAGGTTTTGACAGCAACAAGTAGGAAACGGGCCCCACGAGCACTGGAACAGTACCGACCCCGATCTACATAGAAAGAAACAATTGAATGGACAAGCCTTGCCAGTTGAACTATAAAAACATGCTGAATCCTGAAAATGATCAGTACCGCCTTTGCCTCCTTGTACTCTGTCACTGCTTTGTGAGAAGCATAGGAAAAAACAGTGTCTGGTCCCAGTTCAGGTACAATGAAGTGGCTGTAATGAAATTATAATTTTGTAAAATATAGAATGGTTGACAAAAACAAAACCGTGAAATTCCAATGATGAAAACTATGCTAAAATTCTAAAAAAAGGACAGAAGGCCTGAATTATTACTTACTAGTTGGTGTCGAACCACTTGGTCATTTCCATGGCAGGAAGTGTGGCATTTCCTCTAGCCATGGAAAAATAGGTATCAAACCCAATCTCTCCTCCAGTCCATCCATACCTTTTAGGAACGGCACCAAGCATGGCAGTAGTATCAAGCACCTGGTCATAGTAAGAAAAGGTGTTGCTGGGAATGCACTTGATCCCAGCATCACTCATCTGTTTCCAGATAGATGCCCTAAGACCAGCCGCAACTTTCTGCAAATCTTCCACAGTACTCTTCCCATCCCAGAAAGATTCCAAGGCAAATTTTAGCTCTCTCTTTGGGCCCATGCGGGGATAGCCAACAATGTGAGATGCCATATTTCTGATAGACAAGACATCATTTTCGTTAGTATGGTGGATCATAACTCGTAAGGACATTAATCAGTAATGAATATCTCAATTATTATTATAATATAAAATATGGAGTTGACGCCTATATACTGGAAGTGAATACAAGACTCCAAAATCATGTAATAATTTGAACATAGAGTCTGGAGTTTAAATCATATAAATATGTAATAATACAAAAGTAAGCATGTAAATTGCGTAAAGACATTATCCTCCAAGGACAGCGTATTATCAAAATCTTAAGTAATTGCATGATCAGACAAAATCACATCAAATTTCTACAGGGTAAACAAATCACATGAAAATTGGTTTCGATAATAAGGACAAATGTAATGCATGAGGTTCCACCAATGTAAGGTCTAAGAAAGGTACAATGTACAAAAAATCATATATATATATAAATGGAAATAGACTATTTTCTCAGATTCAAAATTATAACCTTTCGATCACAATGAAATAACATCACCATCGTATTAAGGCTCGCTTTTGATACATTAAAATTGGTTACGATAATTTACAAAATATGCCAATAAAATAAAATGAAAACAATAACTTCACATGATGGCAACCATGTTGTCGATCATGTTGCAACTGGTATCTCTTATATCTAGGTCCCATTGTACTAAATCAGCTCAAGTGCTTTGAGATGATGACTTTCATGTTGCAAAAATATGCCGGATTGACAGACTGTAAACAACAGAATAGATCGATCTAGGTAAAGTTCTTAGGAAGAAAGCAAGATTTATAAGCTTTTAGGTTAAGAGATCAAAAAATTGCAAGTCGCTCTAGATCTAGCATTCAATGCTGGAAGGCAGATTATAGAAATTGACACTAATTCGACAGATTTGGCAAGGAACACAACGCAGTTCATGATGGTGACTACATTCTCTTGTAAGAAGATATTCCCTAATAAAAGGCTCGTTAGTAATAACTAATAAGATTTCCCCTGTACAAGAGTAACAAGGCAAACTTAGTCTAAAACATGTCTATATGCAAAAGCACATATATGGAAGAATAAGATATCAGATAAAGCCACACATACAGACACGCACATAAAACAAAAATTCTTCTTTAGAACATTAAATCATATATGTGAAGACTGAAAATAGAAGTATATTTTACACGAGTCTGATCTACATTTAAACATTTCAATGTAAAACGAGGAAGAGAAGATCAATTTACATGTAACTTGCATGAAAGAACAAATATTCCCAGTCATGTTTGCTGAAATCTAACTAGAAAACATAAGAAATAATCCAGCAGAAGAATCCTACAATGGAAATTCAGAACCACCAAAAGCACAAAGTTCAGATAATTAAATAAAGCTTGCTTGAACTGATGTAAGTTAGAAAAAAATATCCCCAGTCCTATTCTAGAATCAAACACTAGAAATTAAGTGCCACGACATTGAAAATATGGCAGAGAAATGACCTTTTGTTAACAGATTACAATGTCAACATCTATGTTGATGTCATTTTGACAATCCAAAAAATTGACACATGCCGATGAAACTTCACCAACATGTGTCAATATTTAATCCAATGATTTCAGAAACAGACGATAGAATTGAATTCAGATCTACCATTAATATCTATAAATTTTATTTGTAAATCACTGAATTTCGACAATACCATAACACTCGAAATCTTAACTGTCTTCATAATGAAATTGAGATCCCGACCATAAAAATGACTGGGTGAGAATGACGGAATCTCTAGATCTAAAACATAAATACGACCATGTGAAGTGCAAATTCATCAAATAAAATGATCCAACTCAATACAACTCAAGATCCATATCCACAGAGCTTAAATCATACCAATCTCACGGAATAAAATGATAGAAGCACTACAAGTCAAGGTCGCAGGAAAAATCATAAGTAAGAGAATACAATAAAAACCAATTCAATCCAGATTCAGAGAAATCGTCAAAATCTATCCGCGAAAAAGATCCTCATCCAAAACTCCAATATTGAAACCAATGCACGCATTTATTGAATCATGAAGGCAGACAGAAGCAACTCAATAAGCACGCGCTTGGAATACAAAAATTACTGCTAAACAAGAACTCAAAAAATCATCAGAAAAGAGAAACAGTCGAGCTTAAGCGCAAGCTCAATCGAGATCCACCTGAAAAAAACTCACAGCATATATTTTCTATCCATGGATCGAAATCGGAGTCTAAAAAACACTTGTGCGTCCACAAAAAGGCAACAAAACCACCAGATCTCGATAAAATCTGAGATCCCGCGCGGCACATCGTAATCGTAGGTAGAACAGAAAGACAGTTAAAGAACAAGAGCGTCAACTTCAGCAAATCAAACCGGCACGAAGAAACGAAAATAGAACATCGCGAACTACAGAAACAAGTCCATTTCAAAGTCGAAAACGATGGACACAAGATTCCAGAACTGCCTCCAAGCACTGAGAACGCAGCCCCGCGCAACAAAAATCACAGAAATCAGAAGCTCCAGATTTCTTGGGACAGCAAAGCGGAAGAGGAATCGCAATTACGTACCTTCTAGGGTGGAGCCGGAGGAGCTAGGGTTGGATCAGACGATGAAGGTGAGGGAGAGGAGAGGCGCGCGAGCGAGGACGTCGATGGCGGGATCAATTTATAAGGGACAAGACTCGAGAGCTCACCGGATCTGGGCAAAGCGGATTGAACTGCTGGTCGGTGAGAGTGAGAATGCTACGTCAGTTAATTCGATTACTCATTTTTTCCTTCTTCGTGATATGAAATTTATTTTACAGATAAAATAAGATTAATTACGTTTTTATTTATTTTTTCAGCAAAGCAAAACTGCTGTTTATATATATATATATATATATTAATTACAGAAACTGAATATTCATAGTTGGTGCGCACTGATTAATTAAGAAATGTTCGCTCTCACTTTTTTGCGCAACGATAATCATCACCACCAACCGTTGAAGGCATGAAATACTAAGTCAAGAATGCTGTTGATGATGACGTTCAAAGTTGCAGGTAGGTATGAGATTTTTTTTTTTTTTTTTGCTTGACATACATATATTATTGTCACAGAAGGCCAGCACCAGGAACTTCAATTTCCATCGTAAATTTTTTTTTTTTAAAAAAAAAGAAACCATTATAAAATTCACCATTGGTCGAACGTAACGTAAAGTTTTTCTTTCTCTTTTTATTTACTTTGTTAGATATTAATTCAGATTAAAAGCATTAATTCTTTGAACGTCAATTGAAATTTGAAGGGATGTTTTCGGTCTCCTTTACAGGAGTAATAATATTAATTTAAATTTATAAATAATAAAAAATATTTAATAAATATATTATAAAATAGTATAATATATAATGGTAAATGTAATTAGATAATACCAAAACGTAAAGACAAATACAACATCCGTATGCACCACTCAAGTAAATTTGTGGTCGGACCACACCCATGCTTGCGAGGTTGTGGTTGGCCCCAACTACTGCCGTGGAAAGTACTAAAGGTATATTATAAGGGAATTTTTTTTATTTTTTTTTTTTATAAATTTTTATTTCGTAACTATTTCATTATTATTTGATTAATGTACTATATATTACCATATTGTACAATAAATACAACCAAAAAAAAGTTACAGACAAATGTAACCTTAATTAATTAAAGAAGCATTGGTATTTTTTTGGGGTTTGGTGGCACATGATTCATTTCGATTCCTTTTTGTGAACGTAGTTGATTAAATCAGTGATGATTTAAGGTACGTTAATTTTAATTTTACAGGAGAATAGCTAAATTAAAAAGTTAAAGTTGAAGCAATACGTAGGTACCTACAGAAGTTATACGTTAGTCGATCTTACGATCGACGGGTGAAATTTAAAAACTTAAAAGTTACTCTCTCTCGTACAAGTGAAATTTAAAAACACTATTTCTCTTCACCTAAAAAGACATGTGTACTCTCTCTCCCTTAACTTTAAAAATTCACTCACGTACGTATATTTCGAACTATTGTATTAATTAACTTATAAAAATTAATTAATTTTTCATTAATTATGAATACGGTGATTAAATTTGAAAAATGTTTGTGGATTTTTTTTTAAATAATTTGATTTTAATTATGTAGTGTTTAATAAAAATAATTCAGGGTGGATTTTTTTTAAAATAATTCGATTTTAATTATGTAGTGTTTAATTAAAATAATTTAGGGTGGATTTTTTTTTCACTTAAATATTAGGGTGAATTTTTTTTAAAATAATTTGATTTTAATTATGTAGTGTTTAATAAAAATAATTCATGGTAGATTTTAAATATTAGGGTTACTCTTGAAACTTTATATCAATCTATGTGCAGTAAACATACTTCATAACAATAAGTTTTGTTATAGAACGTTAACATTAAATTCTTTATCCAAACAGTAATATTCAATGATAATTAATAAGAGAACATTATCTGTAACAATCTTCACAATTTTTATGACTACAAAACTAAACATATATATTAAAAACATATATCACCAAACACAAGTCCTAACCTAAACGAATTTCATTATTTCAATATATTACATCAGTTTATTTGACTAAAACAGTTACATGTAATGACTACTCATCTTCAAGCATCATCTTCCCTATTTTATTCACAACTACCTGCATTGGGACAAGTAGTTATGTTTTGAATGCACTAAATCATAAATCTCATCTTATGAGAGGAGTAAACCTGTGACAAATACAAAAAGATGTTTCATCAGAATCAATTGTGGAAATAACTTTAAAAAGATCGAGGGGAAGACGAGGGAACTTCGGAGGGACGACGAATCGCAGGTGACGACGATTGGGGAAAAAGAATCGCAAATCTCAAATCTCGTAGGTGACTTTTTTTGAATTTTTTTGTATTAAAATAAATAGACTGTTTTTACGTGGGTGTCATCGATGAGAGTTTTTTTTCGGATACTCTCTCTCTTCATCAAACACTCGTTTAACTTTGATCAAATAGGTACTTACAGAAGTCACTTTTGTAGGCACTTACAGAACCATTTTACCTATATATATATATTGTAGATCTTTAGAAGAATAATTTCAACAAAGATCAATTGAAAACTTTGAAACGTTGTTTACTCGAAAGAGTTGTAAATTGTATTGATTTCTAATTTTATCATTTTGATATATTCGTTAAGTATTTTATAATATATGAATTAAATTAAAGTTATTTTTGTAAAGCAATCAACACACGCACATGTATATAATTAAGAGTACGTGTCTTTAGCCATTGGTTTTATAATCCCACGTAATTAATATTCATACTTTTTTAAGTAGTGTATGTGTGTTTAAAATTTTAAAAAAATTATATAAAATAATAAATTAAAGTTTTTATTATTTTATATGATTTTTTATTAATTTTAAATACGAGTAATTTTAACTTATGAAACTGGCTAGCTCGATCGGCATTCTCTTGTACGCACATCGATCTTTACGTATGTCCATTATTTGATTATACTGCAAAATAAATTCACGATTTCGTCCGCCGACATGCAAGCAGCAGCACGTAAATGTATTTTTTTTTTGGGTAATCAATCGCGTAAATGCATTTCCAAACATACAAAAAAAAAAAAAACAAATATATATATGGTAAGCAGCACGATCGAGCAATATGATGGACCAGATTCATAAACGGATTAGAAAACCGGGCGGTTCGCGTGAATCCGAAACCCGGTCGCTGCGGTTCAAGTAAACACCCCTGGAACCGCCACAGTACCAAGGAGTAAGGCCAGCGAGGTAGCGAAGTACCCACCATCTCCGCCACCGGGAGGATTTTCGATGGCGATGCCACCGTGAAAGCATGCATCCACGATTGGGGATGGCGACGTTCCTCCAGCTCCGTCGCTTGCTTCTTCCGCCGGGTCGGAGGGTTGCAACTCTGTCCCCCTTTGTGGTTCGGGTCGGTCAGGAGGGGTATGCCAGTTGCAGGGGATTCTGTGGCTACGCGGTGGAGCAGTTCTCCGACGATGAGTACGAGTGCGATTTCGAGAACCAGAAGGTGTGCGAGTTCTTTTGTCTACACTTCCCTGCTGAAAATGTCATTTACGAGAATCCAATGATGTCGATGCGACGGATGCGTTGTGCTGCTCTGGAGTCCTTTCATTTATTTTAGATTAGTCTCGTGTTCAAAATTAGAAGGGGATTTGTACAATTAATATAACGTTACATCTCTTCACTTGGTCAATTAGTTTTAAGTTGGATATCCATATTTCAGCAATTTATATTTTAGATTTTGGAAATTGTCCGTGTCTAGTGAAAACAAGCAGCACCGAGACATTTAGAGTGGTGATTGCGTGATTAAGTATCATGCAAGTGAAACCCACATGTGAAGAGTAAGCGATGGTTGATGCAGGGATACTGGGATATTGAGCTCTCGAAGAGTTGATTGCTCGTTCAAATGTGGCACTAGGAAAAATTTGACATGGTGTAATCATTTTCCATTTAAAGTGAAATGATAAAATTTTTGTGGTGAAGTTGATTTTTTTTTTCTTTAGATTGATCAACTTGGTTAGGGGTCTCTCAATGCCCTTTCGTGTGGCGGCTATTAGGAGGTGGACAGGTAAACTGAAATTCTGTCGTTGCCTTGTTGCCTTAGGCTATTAGGTCAATCCGGGGGGTTCATCCTGCCAAGTCTCTATGTGGTTTGATTCACTCAGGCGGTAGTGTTAAGTTGTTGTAATGCACTTACCTCATCACCTTGATTGCCCAAGTTTCTTTATTGAAATTTGATAATTTTAATAGTGTTTATTTTTATTTTTATTTTTTTAAAATTTTTCACTTATGTTTTACACTTCTATTTTCTATTTTGGTTCCTTGTAAGGCTGTTAAAGTGCCAAGACACCTAGGCATTGGTCTGGGGTGCCTAAGTATTTTTTTTATTTTTAAATTTTTTTTAAAAGTTAACATCTAATATCTATTCATTTTTATCCGTACATATTTTACTGTTGGTCACTGCTGACCCCAGTGGTCATTGGAGACACCTGGACAGTATCTAGAATTCACTGTAGAGGCCTGGAATCCAGCTAAGTCCACATCCCAGGCTATAGAGGGAGGAGAGAGATTGCTGGAGGGTTCTGCACGTTTGTAGAGGCTCATCAGAGAAGATACAGCCACTGGAGAGGTCATTAGAGATGTGGGAGAGGAAGAGGAGTTGGAGTTTTAGGGTTTTAGAGGATGAAAAAAAAAAGCATAGAAAAACCCATATGTAGGTCATAGTATCTCTTGGATTAGGAAATGGATCTAACAAAAAAACCATTTAGCTTTACAAAGCCTAAGGTGGGGCCCAAGACAAACCCATTTGTTGCCTTGATCCGTAGGAAGTGCAAGGCACCCACCTTAATTGCATTCATTCCTTAACATCACTTTCTTTCTCCTTTTATTCTTATGCCCTTATATATCCCATTCTTCATTTCGTCTAGTACTTACTTCTTAACTAAGTTTGATTTTTCCTTTTTTTGCATTCATCATCTCCCTCTTTTCAATTTTTTGTACAAGTGCAGAAGTTTATGTTTTCTTATTTCGGAATAATAGAAATTTATCTTGTGTTTGTAACATTTGATTACATTGTCATTTGGTTAAATGAATAGATCATTATTGCCATGTTATGCATGTATTTGGTTAATCGAAGAAGAAGATGAAGAAGAAGTAGAAATGTTCATGCATTACGTAGAGTTGGCATGATAGTTGTGTTATCTCTGTTCACTAGAAAGCTTTGTCTTTCTATGACCCTTGTCTTGATGATTAAGCTTCTCTCATTCTTGATGGATATTGCAGTTGACCAATCAAAGATTCAAACTGCAAAATATCATCACTGTTTAGTTGTTGTGCCATTTTTTTTTGTGAAAAAGGAAAAAAATTGTTAAAAGTTGATAAGATACATCCAGATGAAAAATGAAGTAGTAAATCACAATAGTCAAGACGAAATTCATGTTATATGCAGATTTGCTGAAGGCATGGGGTTGTTATTAATTCAATAACTTAAAATCTCCTACTTGGTTATTGGCTGTATCTTGCAACTTAAAAGATGAGGACGAAATGAGTTTGTCATTACAATTTATTCTTTTTGTTGGTGGATGAACACATGTGTTATTTGGTTGTCTAGAGTTCATCTGAAATGATTTTCTAATATAAATGTACTGTATATACCTGTAGCCATCATCTTCTATTGCTAACATTGATGAGTGGAGATGGAAGCTCAGCTTGCTTTTACGCAGTGCAGAGGAGAGAGAGATAATATCAAAAGATAAGAGAGATCGCCGTGATTATGAACAAATTTCCAACATTGCCCATAAAATGGGACTCTACAGGTAATATTTGTTTAATACCCTTAATGCTTATATTATATAAATAATTATACAACTGAAATTTTGTCCCGTGTTTCTTCACAGTGAGCTATATGGAAAAATGGTTGTTGTCAGCAAAATTCCCCTGCCAAATTATAGGCCTGACCTTGATGAAAAGCGTCCACAACGAGAGGTTTTTATTTTGGGTTCATGCAGTTGTTATTTTATTTTGCAAAATTAAGACCATCTAGTGATTCTGTACTGTCATTTTTTTTAACCAACAGGTTGTAGTCCCTCTTAGCTTGCAAAGGAGGGTAGAGGGCCTTCTTCAAGAACATGTTGACAGAGTGCATTTATCTTTGGGTAAGAGTTGCTCTTTAGCAGGAGATAACACAATCCCAGAGCATTCTGGAGATACCAAAATGGATGACAGTCAGGACTCTTATGTTGATCGTTCCATCATGGAAAAGATGCTTCAAAGAAGAAGTCTACGCATGCGTAATCTACAGAGAACTTGGCAGGTTGGTTTCATGGCTTTTCTTGTATTTTACTTGAGCAGTGATTCTCTTGTGTTTTGTCTTGTATTACTTTTGTGATTTATGTGTTGCAATTCAGCTTGCTATCAATGATTAATGGTGGAATTTTAGGGTATTACATACTTTGCATTGTATTTTCAAGTAATGTTTTTGTAGACTTTTATGCTCTATGCATGTTGTTACATATGGGATTATGGACTGGGGTTAACCTTAACTCTTATAAGTACAATCCTTCCGTATAAACTAAAAGGTAGATAGCATGGGTCAAGGTTTTTAGAGTAATCCTTGACTCCTTAAACTAGCCTAACACCTCATTTATATGTCATATGCAAGCATCAATAGAGCTAACTTCTTTCTTTTCCCTGTATCTTACTCTGGTCCTCAACCCATTGGAGGGAATCCATTACTGTGGAACATGTCACACAAGCTAATGATTCTTCTTGCTTTTGCATGCCTTTCTTCTTGGATGACAAGGTTTTTGGTTTCATATTAGTTTGTTTTTAGAATTTTCCAATCAAAATTGTTGCATTGCCACAGGAATCACCAGAAGGTGTGAAGATGCTAAATTTCAGAAAGTATCTTCCAGCTTACAAAATGAAGGAGCAATTGCTTTCTGCAATTGCAAAGAATCAGGTTTTTCTTTGGAGCCAAGATCCTTCTCTACATGGTATTTCAGCTGTGCATAATTTTAATAACCTTTGTATTGCTATGTTCCTGTCACTTTTCAGGGGATCAAAGAGACTTCCCAACCCTTTTCCTTAGTTATTAATTTTTCTTCAATGGCATGAGGAAAAAATTTCCTTGGCAATTCTAAAGTAAAGAAACTATAAAATATTAACAATTAGGAACATCAATTGGGAATGTTAAAACATCAAGTATCATGAGAGGCTTGTAGAGTGGTTGGCGATTGTGGGTTAGGGTTTAAGTGCCAACCTAGATAGTTGGTGACCACAACAGTGGAAGTTTTCTAGAGTGGTGGCAACTTTCTTTTTTGTGTGGGAGAGGATCTAGTGACTTGGTTTGGACTTCGTGCAGGTGGAGGAAGATAGAATACTATTGGAAAGGGACAGGGACACCAAAGGGGGTGCCAATAGAGGCACTAGTGGTGGCAGCTACGTTAGGGCTGTCAATGCTGTTGACGATTAGAGTTTTCTTCTACCCTACCTATATTTTTCTCTCTTTTAAATTTTCAAAACCTATGCTTTGATAGCATGTTGGAACATAAGATAATAATTGAAAGTTAGATATGTTTATTCATAACAACAAAGCCTATATAAAAAGGCTATATAGAAACAGTGGAAACAAATAGAAACAACAAATACATCATAAGTGATGTGGGACTAAACCTACTTACAACACAACATTACTTGGATCCATACAAGGATTCATTTGTTCTTAGACTCTAACAGGTTCTAATGATGGACTGTGCTCCTTATAGTGAGGCTCTTGCCAAAACCTAGATGGTCTGGTGATTGGCAAATTGCTTTGAGGAGCATCTCCAATCTCTTATTACTTTTGGGTTTACCCTCACTTGGTTAAGTGTACACTATAATCTCGTTTGTTTTCTCAATTCCAACTTCGACTTCAATTCTACATAAACTTTTATGTATTATCATCATCATATAAGCTCTCATTTATAAATTTTTACCTTTAATTTACTAGTTAGAGTTGAAGCTGGATAAACAAATAAGCCATATATTTAAGTTTCCTCATGACCAGTATCAGTAGTTGAATTTTATTAGATCTCTGTGGGTGTTTGCTTGCTTTCTTTTGTCATTTCATATGTACTTGAAGTTTAGTTTCCAGGCCTTTCTGGGCAATCTGAACTGTGAAAATCAACCGGTGGTCATGTTTTCCTTGCATTGGAGCTGATAGGTGATTGTTATCTCTGGAGAGACTGGATGTGGAAAAACTACTCAACTTCCTCAATATGTCCTTGAAGCTGAGATTGAATCTGGTCGTGGAGCATTTTGTGACATTATTTGCACACAACCACGGAGAATATCTGCCATGGCTGTTGCAGAGAGAGTTTCTACAGAGAGAGGAGAGAACTTGGGTGAATCTGTATGTATTTTGTTATTTTAAGTTTATTGTGTAGCTGACATGACTTTTAGTTGCCTATGATGAAGGATATGTCAACTTGATTCTGACTTCTGTTCAATTGTAGATTGGTTACAAAGTCCGGTTAGAAGGGAAGAAAGGCAAAAATACTCATCTGCTCTTTTGCACGAGTGGCATTTTGCTGAGAAGATTACTAGGAGATCGTAATTTGAATGGAGTAACCCATGTTTTTGTTGATGAAATTCATGAACGAGGCATGAATGAAGGTAATTCTATTTCTTGTTTTGATCTTATCTTCCTCATCTCCAAAGTTTCCTTGTTCTTAATTTGCAAATATTATTTATAGTTGACATTTTTCTCATCTGACATCTGCTTTTAATTTTGCAGATTTCTTGTTAATTGTATTGAAAGATTTGCTTCATCGTCGTCGTGATTTGAGATTAATTTTAATGAGTGCTACCTTGAATGCTGAATTATTTTCAAGTTTCTTTGGTGGGGCTCCCACAATTCATATTCCGGTGAGATTTATTTTTAAAATCCTCAATTTATTCTGAAGGTAAAATATTTTATTTCTAATATTTAGATGAGATATAATTGTTTATGCAATATTGGAGGTATTTTTGTTTTGATTATGGATGCAAAAAGACAATTTTGTGTTACTTGGGTTGATGCATATTTAACCTTCTCTAGTAGTGTATTGTTAAAATTTGAACTGACATAAATACTTATAAAGCTGTATTTGAAAATCAAATGAACTTTTCTCTGTCAATTTGTTAAAAAAATCTGGACTCAGTTGCAGCCACGTGTCAGAAGTAGATTATCCCAGAATTTCGTTCAAACAAAAGGAAAAGGAGAGATTTAGTGTGATAGATGAAGTGGAGAAATACCTTTGGAGTGTTGTATGATAAGGGGATATCCTTAAAATTGAAAAGAAAATTCTATAAAAATGTCATTCACTTAGCTTTATTTTATTACTTAGAATATTAGGTTATAGAATATAAGCATATGCAAAAAGTTGGGGTCTGTTTGTGCTTTTAGAATTTGTTGAACAAAATGTTTAAGAATGTAATAGAAAAACAGAAAAAAATGAAGGACTTTGTTCCAGTCCAGGAATTCGTAAGAAAGTTAAAGAATATGATAGAATATTGAAATTTGAGTTTCATAAAATAAAACTTCATAACTATAATAGAAAGTTGACAAAAGTTTACAATTTATTAAAAATACATCATTTTTCTGATTTCTTTATTTTGTTTGCACATCAAATGTATAGTTTCTTCTCTATTATTCTTTTCATTTTTCATTTTCTCTTTATTTTTTCAAATTTCTCTTATTTTCCATTATTTCCCTTTTTCTTATTTTTTTCATTTTATTCATCAGCTGATTTTTTCTTTTTTGTCTTCTCCTTTCTAATTTTTCTTATTTTTTATTTTTTCTCTTTTCTCTTTTTTCCCCTTTCTTCTCCATTCTTCTTCTTCCCCAACCCTAACCCCAATCACAGGAGGTAACAGTTTCTCTTCTTTCGGTTTTGGAGAAGCATGATATGGATCCTTATTTTATTTAAGACTGTTATTTACGAAATCATGTTCAATGTGATGATGGAAGATAATATTTAAGGTACAACTTAATGAGAACACTGATTCCCTTGTCGTTATGTTTGATTCCCTTGTACAGCTGGAATCACTTTTTTCACATCCTTTTCTCGGTATTTTTGCTTGTTTCATTGCGTAATGTAGAATCTTCTGCTGTTCTGCATCAACAATCTTGGAAATAAGCACTTCTATTCATGTTGGCATATTCTGCCAAATTTAAGGTGTTGTTCATCAGAAGTTTGGAGCTTTTGATTCATCGTAAAATATCATATAATGGAATGGTGAATTTTCCCGATAGTTTTTATTTAAAAATTCATCTTCAATATGGAAAGCATAACTTAATTTTGCTTCTGTATGGCTTACTATTTGAAGTATCACATGAATAATACTATTAAAGTTATCATGCTTATTTCCAGGGTTTCACTTATCCAGTAACGGCTCACTTTCTAGAGGATGTGCTAGAATTGACTGGCTATAAATTGACTTCCTTTAACCAAATTGATGACTACGGTCAAGATAAGGTGTGGAAGACACAAAGGCAGCTATTGCCAAGAAAGAGAAAAAATCAAATCACTGAACTTGTTGAGGTAAGTTTCTGCCATTTATCTTGTTTGTATTGGGATATGCTTGATATGTTAGGTTTGTGAAGCCTGTTGGAGAGACTGGTCATGGAATTAGATTTGGTGGGGTAGACCATTGATGTTCTTTTACTTTCCTACTCTTTGTGGTATTTTGCATGTTTCTCCTTTCTTATCCATTACCTTGATTGATTCTTTTGTTCCTTTGTTTTGGAAAATGTTTATACCATTTCAGGAGAACACATTGATTCATGTTCCATTTCTAATCTTTTGTATGGAACAGGATGCTCTAAAAAATTCAAATTTTGAGACCTACAGTTCCAGATGCCGTGATTCTCTTGCTTGTTGGTCTCCTGATTCCATTGGTTTTAATTTCATAGAAGCAGTTTTATGTCACATATGCCGAAAAGAGAGGCCAGGTGCTGTTTTAGTATTTATGACAGGTTGGGATGATATTAGTTGTTTAAGGGATCAACTTAGGGCACATCCACTACTAGGCGATCCTAACAGGGTTTTGCTGCTGGCATGTCATGGCTCTATGGCTACCTCTGAACAGGTGAGAACTTCTTTCAAAACTTACATTTCCATTCACCTTTTTTGATTTTCTAAGGTCTCTTTTAACAATCAGAAAGGGGATTTTATTATAGTTTATACATTATAGATAGATGCTTTTATGCTTAACCAAAATCATCTCTTTTTTGTTGGACTTTGTTATGTCAAACAAAGTGCTAATTATTTTATTCAACAAGGAAAACATAATAAAGGCACTACTTGATTTTGTTCTCCATGAAAACTTACAGTGCACTCCCACTCCCATGGTCCCACCAAGCACCAACCATTACCAATGATAACTTCGATTGTTATTGCATGTAAGGGAACTGCCGAAATATAGACATCTAGCTCAAAATCAATTAGCTATGAGTGAAGCAATCATAACTGTTTTTCATCTTTTACTTAGTTTATGTAAGACTATTTTTCTAAGACTTTTCTTCACTTGTGGCATTCTTTAGGTTCAAAAGTGTTTTTTATTCTAGGTAGATGTGTGGATCTACTAGAATCTTTTCTGCTCAATACCATATTGAAATATGGGATTCAACTTAAAAACAATTGGCTACAAGTAGAGAGGTCATTTTTTTATCAATTTTTCATTTTTTAGTTTATGTGGTACAATTTTTCCAACAGAACTTTAGTCTCACAAACCAACCATGTTCATCACCTAACCACAAGTCACGTGCATTATGTTGTAAATGCTGTATTTATTGAGATTCTCGCCATGAATTTGGTATGCATGAATAGTCTGTCATGGGGACCCAATTAAGCAATGCCCACAATAGCATTTTCAATGATAACTGACAACAGCATCACTTGCTAGTATTTCTGAGATTTGTTACCACTGAATTCAATAGTTTGTTTTTGTAAAGTATTGCCTATAACTATTTACATTGAAATTACCTCCTTGCCTCCATAATTTCAAGAATCATTCGCAAATCTATTGTTCTTAGATTTCTTCCTTGTTTCTAAAATCGTTGGTCACAAAGTGGATCATTTTACTGCCCATATGCTGCTGATAAGGATCTCCGATTTCAAGGAAAAAGACACTGATAAGGACCTCCAAATTCAAGGACAAATATACTGGCTTTTGTATTGGATCCCCTCCTTTTGGGATTTGGGATAGTCCTGTCCATCTCTTGAGCATGCCTCAGACCAAAAATGCACATTTGATGGTGGATCTTTGTTTTGAAATTTTTACTGTTTCTTTGTAGATACCACCAACTATTTCCCTTGAAATAAGTTCACAACTTTTTTCAATATCCTATGTTTGGAAATGCACTATTTTGTCATTGCTAATGATGCTTTAGCCATGCGGAATAGTTATAACAAGAGAGTATTTCCATCACTTAAGCAGTGCAACTGAAGGGTTCTATGTTTCCTGTTGCCACATTGCTTGTTAAGATGAATGGGTCGTTCCCATTTCCATCTGCCATTCTTGTTTTCTTTCATGTTCCTTTGGAAAATGCTATATTTCTGCAGACTTAAAATATGGTTCTTTGGTGAAATATTTGACTCGTGCATCCTGTTATTTTAGTTTAAAATTCATTCATTTGCTCATTTATCCATGTCCGAAGATTTTTTTCTTCTCCTGCTGAAGTTTGTGCTTTTACCGTGTTTGCAGAAGCTAATTTTTGAGAAGCCACCCCCTAATGTGCGTAAAATTGTTCTTGCCACAAATATGGCAGAGGCAAGTATCACCATTAATGATATTGTTTTCGTTGTTGACTGTGGAAAGGCCAAGGAAACAACTTATGATGCTTTGAATAACACACCATGTTTGCTACCATCCTGGATATCAAAAGCTTCTGCTCGGCAAGTAAGAGCTTATAGAAATTTTATTTTTTCCACTATTTTTATTTCATCATAATTAATTTGTCTCATTTGTGTAATTACATGCTTCCTATACAAAGATTCAAATGAAAATTTTATAAATTCTCTTGTTTTTTGATGGTCGGGAATGGAATTTTACAAAATGTGACATTATAAAAAGGTATATTAAATTTTCTTACCACTATATACTGACTAAAAACTACCAAGGGAAGGGAATCATATTACTTTTTAATAGGTCCTCTTGATTGGTGGAAATTGCAATTTCATGTGGTATTGGAATTCCTGAAATTGCAATTCTAAATTTAGGAGTTCAAAATTTAGGTTTTTTTAGTGTGTGGTGCATGGGATTTTGATCCATGGTTTCATGTCATAAATGGCTTCACCCATTTAACAAATTTAAAATTTAAGAAATGGAATGGATAGGTTCATGGTTTAAAACACTAACGATTTATGAGTGTCAACACAATTATTTATTTATTTCAAATAAAAAAGGAAAAACCAATGTGGAGTCTAAAGAATGTTCAGTTGTATGCAATCTTACCCTCGTGAATAGTGAAGCTGCTTCCAAGGATTCATCCAATGGATTTAGAATGAGGTCTAAGATTGAATACATAGTATATAATTTTCACAATGATAGAAGCAATGATAAAAGCATACAACTGGATGGTCACGATATCTCTAAATGTAAGAATTTTAGAAATTTATTTAGAATCTGTAATAAGCTATAATGAAAAAATCATAGAAGGTGTTTTTTTGAAAGGATAAGGTTGAGTCTTATTAGATAAGATCAAACAAGTACAACCGTACAAGTGCTTAGTAAGGGCTAATAAATTATGACAAGAATACAATAACAGAAAACAAAACAAGAAGGTAATTGAAAATTTCAGGAACTGAATCCTAAAGCCTGTAAAATCCATCCACCTTCTCAATGATCCCAGAAATAACAGATGTTGTTTACATAATTAAAGAAGTTAGAAGTAATAAGTCACGATTGCTATGCGTAAAATGTTATCTTTTACATTAAAAGGAAAATTTTATAGGACATCTATTCAGCTTGCTATAATGTATGATACAGTGTTGGGTGGATAAACATCAACATTTACGAAAAAAGTCTAATAAAGATGTGAGTGCTAAGGTAAATGGATGGATGTAGTGGTATAAGAGATAAGTTAAAAAATTATGTCATCCAAAATAGAGTAGATGTTGCATAATATGAGATAAAATTAAAGGAAATTGTCTTAAGTGATTTGATCATTTCCAAAGAAGGCTTAAAGATGCACTTTCAAGGAAAGAAGAATTAATTTAGGTAAACCCATAGCTGTAGAGAAAACTAAAAATTACTTAGTTTCAAATAATGAAAAATATTTAAAATTACATAATTTAATAAATGTAGTGATGGATGAGAGAATAAATGGAAGAAAAGTATTCATGTAATTTACTTTGTGTAATACAATGAAAGCATTTATTGAACATGAAAAAGTAAGTCAAACACCAGTATTTGGAGGAATTCCTCTCACTCCAAAATCTTCTAACTTGCCAGCTGAATGGACCCTTAAGGCTTTGACTTTTACATTTTGGCATATGAAAAATTTATCTAGTTAGACATTTATTTGTTTGATACTTGTATACATGTGTTGTTATCTCTCTCTTGAATAAATTTTATCATCAATGGCAGAGAAGAGGTAGAGCTGGTCGTGTGCGGACAGGAGAATGTTATCACCTTTATCCACGATGTGTGTATGATGCTTTTGCCGAATACCAGCTTCCTGAACTTCTGAGGACTCCCTTAAACTCTCTTTGCTTGCAAATAAAAAGTTTGCAGCTTGGAACTATTGCAGAGTTTTTGTCTGCTGCTCTTCAGCCTCCTGAACCTCTGGCCGTAAGTATCCAAGATTGTTTATCTTGCTTTCATCTTCAATTTCTTTATAATTTGTATCGAATGTAATTTGTTTGCTCTATTGTGTATAATCACTAGCATATGCTTTACTTTTCTCGATGTTTATGTGAATGAGTGATACACTATCAGTTTTTTTGGCAGTTGATGTTTTTCACAACCAATTATTACTAGGTTATGTGAGACCAGGATCCAATCATAGTTTGAATGGAAATAAATATGCCATCAGATACTGGGACTAGATATAAGTAGGAAATAATGAGAAGAGATCCGACCATTATGTGGTTTAATTCAATGAAAACATTCAAGACTCTGAAAAAAAACAAAAAATATAAGAACGATGGAATCATCTCTTCTTCCCCTTGGCCCTTGCCAGATTCACTAGCCTTAGTCTTCTTGACACAATGGACTTTCATGGCTCTGTTCTTTCTTTCCTTCATCTGTTTTTTGACTTCTCATGTTTAGTTGCAATGCCATTCCTGGTGAGCCTGTACTTGGGCTCGTACATCTTTTCACTCTCAATATTGTTGCAGATCAGCCCAAAACCAGTGGACTTCCTACTTCCAAAGTGTGTCCTGAACTTGAACACGATGATGGTATTGGGGGATCCCTAACGTTGTATATCTTTGCCAGCTTTTCTTTAAACTCTACCTTTGTGACACTCACTCATCTAGGGTGCAGAAAATTAATGACAAATTACTTCTAGACATGTCAATGGGCCATACTAGACTAACACAGTTTGAAATTTTATCGGCCTAAGCACTATTTATGTCAGATCAGTCTAGACCATTCTAGGCACTCCTAGGATTGGCCCAAGCACGGGCCCATATGGGTTGTACTGGTCAACTGCATAGTTTGACCATGTCAAGATAGCCTAGACTTAGTTTGAATTTAATAAATATTTTTAATAATTAATCTATAAAAAATATTTTATCTAAATATAAATATAATGTTAAACCTAAGATTCCAACCTATGACCAACAAATTATGTAAGTGTTATTTAACCATCGCACTATATTAAGTTTATTAGATAATAATTGAAATAAAATTCTAAATTATAATTCATTACATGAGTAATAATAAATTAATAACTTTAAATTTTTCTTTATTTAACAACTTCAGTATGTAATGGTTAGATGACATGTATGTAGTTCATTGGTCATGAGTTTGAATATTAAGTCTTACAATATATTTAAATAAGATTTTCTTTATGATTTAATTGTTAAACTTAATCATTAAATTTTTAAAAATCTCAAAACTATGAGTGGACTTTCAACCTCAATCGAGCCTATGGATCAGGAACTGTGTTGTGCCAGCCCACAGGTTAGGTTCTTGTTGTGTTGGCACAACCTACCTCCATAGAGCATTGGCCCAACACGGCCCAGCCAACCGTGCCATGTTGGCTAGACTGGGCTCAACCCAATTTACATCTCTAATTGCTTTTGGAGGAGAAGGCGGCTGGTCATGAACTTCTTGATGTAGATCGTCACAGCTTTGGTGTCTACCATCTTTTGGTTGTCCTTGCTGCTGTCCAGAGGAGATGGGAGAGAGATTTTGCGGAAAATTCTTTAGTGATAAACCATTGTTTGGTTGCATTTTTCTTTCTAAAATTGAGATGCATAAAATGAGATATTTGTTACCTTTAAGTTCTCACCATCATTTCCAATTAATATATTCTATGCCTTCTTTTATCCAGATAAATATTTTATGGTAATTCTAAAATTTAGTTTTCAAATTTTTTCAGGTTCAAAATGCAATTGAGTTTCTGAAGAGAATTGGGGCTTTAGATGAGAAGGAAAACCTGACAAATCTTGGTATGCTTATATTTCTGTTATTTATATAACAGTACTACTTATATTACACATATATCTTGACCATTGTAGTTTATCATACATTGTCCAGGACATTACCTTTCCATGCTTCCTGTTGATCCTAAACTTGGCAAGATGCTTATCTTGGGTGCTGTCTTCCATTGCCTTGATCCAATTCTAACAATAGTTTCTGGGTTGAGTGTTAAGGATCCCTTTTTGCTACCACAAGATAAGAAGGATGTAAGCTTGCACACCCTACCTGTTTGTACCATCTTCTTTGTAAATAATGTTTTTGTGCGACAAGCTATGGATTCTTTAGTGTTAAATTCCTTTTTCTTTATTTCCATTTTCCATCCTTTGGAAAGTTGATAATTTTTATGGATACTAATAAGTCATCTGGACTTTTGTTTCAATATTTTCCATTTGACCAGCTATTAACAATTGTTTGTTACTCATCAAGTCATTAGCTCGTTTGTTTTTGCTATTTTTTGTTTGTTGTCTTGAAAACAATCATTTCTCTTTTTTTTTGAAATGTTGTCCTTTACCGTTCCAGCACGATATCTTTTGTTTATTAATCTTTAAAATGTCTATTATGTTATCAATCTTATTCAAGCTTCTATAGCCTGAAATACGTCGTGTGATTTCTTAATGTTTTCATAATATATGGTCATATTGTGCATAATCATTCATTCTGCAACAAGCATGTTTCATGTTCTTATCTATAATGCATGCCATTCTGCATCAAATTTGTAGAGCAGCGTCTTATAGTTTTAGTGTTTCACTGTTTTGTTTTTCAAAATAAGTTATAGTATTTGCACATGGTGCTGCTACAGTGGATGCTATTGTACATTTCCTGATAAAATGCAAAGTATTTTACTTCAGTTACATCTTTTTCCCAGTTGGCTGGATCTGCAAAATCAAGATTTGCTGCGAAGGATTACAGTGACCATATGGCTCTTGTGCGTGCTTATGAAGGATGGAAAGCTGCAGACAGGGAAGGATCAGCTTATGAGTATTGCTGGAGAAATTTTCTTTCAGCCCAAACTCTTCAGGCTATACATTCACTTAGGAAGCAGTTTCACTTCATTTTAAAAGATGCTGGATTATTAGATGCCGATCTGAGCACTTGCAACAGCTTAAGTCACAGTCAATCTTTAGTGCGTGCTGTCATATGCTCTGGTCTCTTTCCAGGAATTACCTCTGTTGTTGTAAGTTATATCGATATCCATAGCTTTTATTTTTTTAATAATAAAAGTGAGAATTTTTTAATTCCCAACAATACCCTTATATTATTAGAATAATTACTATGACATCCTTAAAAAAATTTATATGATGACTATGTGATTTGTTTCAATCTTATACCAAGTTATATACATCAAAAGAGAAAATATTAATTCAATTTTGAACTCAAATGTAAAAAATATTGCCATGCAAATTAAAATTTAATAAAGAATAAAAAGGAGAAAAAATATTCTAAAACTAGCTATTACTCCATTTTTACCTTTTATTTGCAATAATAGTGTTATATCGTTGCAAAAATTACTATCACATCTTTAAAAATTTATATATTATGATTTAAGTGATTTGCTTCAATTCTGTATCAAAAAAGAGATTAATTCAATTTTGGATTAATATCTAAACATATAATCATGAAAATTTAAAATAATAAAGAAAATGAAAAGGAGGAAACTTTGTGGTAAAATCAGAAGTATTGAAACTATGAATGTATGTGTACAGCTAACGCACTTGGTAATGAAAAGAGGACACCAATTGTGGTCATAGGTTTATGAGAATTCGTTGTCTTATCTAACATATCATAGGAACATTTGTTAGTTGATCAATCCATGTAGATGTGCTAACCAAATCAATTATAGATGTTGAAAGGCTTTTTGCATTCAATCAATACATAGAGTGAAATGGCTGCTAAGGAAAGAAAATCTAATCAATCATTCAGTTTTCTATGTAGATGTATGCAATGCTAAATTAAGAAACTAATGCATGCCATTTGGTACGACTAGAGATGCAAATGGACAGATACGGTATGGATACAGGAGTTTCCATATTCATATTCATTTTCAGAATTTGAGTGCAGATACTAATACACGTGTACTACAGGTAGCTAATTTAAAATCCATATGATTAAAAAGCAGATAAGAATATAGTTCGAATATTAGAGAAACGGATACAGATTTTTATCAAACACAAATAGGATACAGGCATTAGATCAAATAGATATGAATTTATATTGGATATAAATGGAAATGGGATATTAGATGAAATGGGTATAGATTTATGTTTGCTACAAACAAATATGAATAAAATATTAAAATACAAATATATTTCGAAATAAAGATAATATTATTGCTTCTAACCATGATTTTAATTTTTTGTGTGGAATAATTGACAATTGTCTAATTCTATCATATAATATTTATGTAATTTTAAGTTAGTATATTGTATTATTTATTCATGCAACCTAAGGTCTAAATATATGATTTATAAATGTAAGTTAAGTATTTATAATTTAGAAATATTAATTATGTTAAATTAACATAATATTATCTAATATTATAAGTTGAATGACGTAGGATTACATTAAAATTATTATGTATATAATTAACTAATAGAGTTATGTGACCTAGTGTTATAAATGTAATGTGTGTGTGTTTGTATGGATATTGACATCTGTCTATACAACATTTGCCTTTGCATCGATGTCCACTAAAATTTATAAAACTTATCTGAATCTGTATTTGTTAAAAATTTCAAATATCATATCCACTAAAATACAGATGTGGATGTCTATGTCTACCCAGAAAACAGATACGATCATAGATATGCATGGGTAATCTGTATCAGAAAGCCAATGGAAGTTGATAGTTTTGTCACTCTCGCATACTTGACATCACTGTTGTTAAGGTGTTGTGCCCAATTACATCAGCCAATTGAGTGTGGCACGGCAAGGACCTCTTACCTAGGGTTTTATAGTCATTCTCTTCCTTTTAGAGCCTGTTATACTATTAAATTTTGTAAGGTTCCCGAAAAGTAGTGTACACATTTGAATTTTTTATTGACTTTCCTTGCCTTCATCAACTGATCTTTGGATGTTTTTCTGGTGCAGCACAGAGAGAAGTCACTGTCGTTCAAAACTATGGATGATGGGCTGGTTCTTTTATATGCTGTGAGGCTACTCTATCATTTTCCTTGTTTCAAATCTTTTGAAAATGTTTGTTAACTTTTTTGAAATAAATGCTTTTTTATTTGTATTCATTCTTAAATTGTTTATTGTTGTATATGAGCTTGAATACTTTGTACTTTAGCTCTTTAGCATTAAAAAACCCATGCATTCTTGTTTATTGTGATTACTTGATTGGTCATTTAATGTTTATATATTTGTTCAGTACTGTTAGTTTATACTTAAAACTGTGCATTTAAGCTTGAACAATCAGAAACATTGTAAGAGAGAGCTATACAACTGAAACTTAATATAGGAAAATCTCCAGTGATTACTATTTTTAGGAATTTTAAATAATTTTCTCATTTTTTCATAATTTTTATACATTTCCGCTGTTTATTTGGAACACCACGGGCGGACCTCACATGGCCATTATTTTCTGGACCGAAATGGACCACAGTGTGAAGGAAAAAGGTCCTAGTAAAATAATGTTGGTTGTTCTTTGGTCTTACTCACGTATCTTATGCAGAATTCAGTTAATGCTAGATACCAAACAATTACTTATCCTTGGCTGGTCTTTGGGGAGAAAGTCAAGGTGAATACAGTTTTCATTCGGGATTCTACTGGGGTATCTGATTCAATATTAATTTTGTTTGGCGGTTCTCTGGTGAGAGGTGAAACGGTAATTTCATCAACCATTTTCCTTTACCTCGATTCTTTAACCTAAAAGGTATGCATAAGAAACTTAAGTACATGATCTAATTTTGTATTTTAGGCTGGCCATTTGAAGATGCTGGATGGTTATGTTGATTTCTTCATGGATACCAGTTTAGCAGAACTTTATTGGAATCTCAAATATGAGCTTGATAATCTTATCCAGAAGAAGGTATCTATTAGCCACAAAGCTTTTCATAATCCAGCTAAATTCTCTATTCACATTTGTGAACTTGCTTATTTGACATGGTCGTGGGTCTAATTTTGACGTGATGCATAACAAGAAAGCAATAATTACCGTATCCTACTTCAATACATGTTAATTTAGATTCAGATTTTCTTGCAGCATAGGATTCAAGATTCTAGTCTAATTGCATATAGAGTTACATTTTTTGGCTTCTTCCTTTTCTGATTGCAGCTTGAGGATCCTAGCAGAGATATTCACAAAAATGGCAAGTACTTGATGCTTGCAGTACTGGAGCTGGTTTCTGGCGATCTATGTGAGGGACGCTTTGTTTTTGGTCGGGAAACCAAGAGAGCTAAAGTTAGCAGCGACAATGAGAAGGATAAAAACATGAGACATTATACAAGGGATGGGAGAAATCCAAAGAGTGTTCTGCAGACCCTATTGATGAGGGCAGGTCACAGCCCCCCAAAATACAAGACAAAGCACCTCAAGACCAATGAGTTTAGAGCACTT
Organism: Amphibolis antarctica; assembly: GCA_024699675.1. NCBI lineage: Eukaryota > Viridiplantae > Streptophyta > Magnoliopsida > Alismatales > Cymodoceaceae > Amphibolis > Amphibolis antarctica. The sequence goes on from JAMKPZ010002300.1 coordinate 43,904, forward strand.
GTGGAGTTCAAAGGGATGCAGTTCGTTGGGAAACCCAAGAAAAACAAGCAGCTTGCAGAGAGGGATGCTGCCATTGAGGCATTGGGCTGGCTGACGCACACGTCTGATAACAATAATCAAGATGACGATGATAGTTCTCCACTTGACTTGACTGAAAACATGTTGAAGCTTCTTGGGAATCCGAGACGATCAAGGTTCAAACGAGGTTCCCATGAGTATTGATGACAAGAAGATGTTAGTCACCGAAATTTTGGCACTGGAGAAAGCTATGATGCCATTTGTGGGCGGTAATGGAACTCCGCATGACAAAAATGATGATTGATCAGCATCAACTTATGCAATAATTGTATTCGAAGAATAGAGCAGAGTTGTGATGTTAGAGTGCTTTTCCATAACCCAATTCCTCTTCACGGATAGGGCTGATTGTTGTAAAAGAATGTATAATCTAGGGGGGTTTATATGTGAACTACAAATCGAAATCAATTTAATTTTCCATAATTTTTAGGAAGTTATTCGGTTCACAATATATATGGTATGGAGCTCATATGAGCTACGCAGTCCACGATGTTTCAGGCTTATTGTAAAGATGCCTTGCGATCTCTCTCACATGACATAATACAACAGGGTGATGGTATTTTTAGGAGGTTGTCATCGTGAAATCTGCAATACAAGATTTTGTTCTTTTTTGCCGGATATTCTCGTGGAGTCGATGATGGAATGGTGTGGCTGTTGTCCGCAAACATTCTTTTTTATACCGTTGTCATTTTATTATCAGTTGGGCGGTACATCACTTTTCTCTTGCTTTGCAGCACCGTCTCTGTAGAAGGTGGTGAACATGAGATGAAAGCTATCTGTACGTTCGGGTTCGATTGCAACAAAGAGGGTGACGATCGACCATAAAAGATTCGAAGTCCGTCCACCAATTAAGGTTGGTGTTTTTCTTCGCCGTTGATCGTGTTTTTCTTTTCCCGTTCAATTATTCCCCAGCTTTCTTGCGAATTAGATTCCAGAATTTCCACGTTGTGGTGCAACTTTTTGAACTTGTTTTATGAGGCAAGTATTGTAGTTAAGAAAAATATATGCGTACTTGTGGAAGCAACTAGTTTGCTTTTACGGGTTCTCGCACCACACATAACGTAGATAGTCATCATTCATCGGTGGGCGCACGCTTTTTTTTTTTCTTTTTTTTTTTGAGTACACGCTTTTTGCATTACTTCTTGGTGCTCTCATGTCTCCTCCTCCTTCGAAAGAACGAGGGACCATTTCAAAAACGGGTTGCCAATTAGCACCGAAACTTGATCTTCTTTCTTCATGGATTTTGGTGGACGGATTTGAAATTACATTGGGAACATTTGGCTTTTCAGGGGAAAAAAGACAGATAGAAATGATTAACAGAGAAATAGAAGGGTGATGCTTTTATTTATAAGATGTGGATACACTGATATTATTTGGTAAGGACGACAATAGTGGTAGGCTCGTAGCATAAACACGTAGGGGAGACATCCAGTGCGGTAGTTTCTGCGCTGCGCTCATCTCTAGCTGTCGTCATCGGGCAAAACAAATGTAAAGCGTTAGTGGAAAGCTGGCGATGATCTCTTATGGTAGCGTCTATCATGCATGTCGTGAGAAAAAATTGCGATGATGCTGTTCAAAGGGCAGGTGGTCTTGCATTTCCACCGAAAGGTACGTCATTAGAATATTATTATTATTATTTATTACCTTAATCACTGTCGCTGCTGCTGCTGCTGCTGCTGCTACCATGGCCACCATGCTCATGCCCCTCGCCCTGCTCCTTCTTCTTCTTCTTCTTCTCCTTTTTCTTCTTCTCGCCTTCTCCTCCCCCATGAATTTTATCCTTGATCTTGTCGATGATGCCTTCCTTGTGGTGTTGCTCTCCCTTGTGAGCTTGCTCTCCCTTGTGAGCTTGCTCTCCCTCGTGCTCCTTCTTGTGTTGCACTCCCTCGTGCCTGTCCTCCTCTTTGTGATCCCCACCAATATGGAGGGCATCTCCGATCTTCTGCATCACACCAGACATCTTTGCTCGCTCTTGGTAATGTTGTTGTTCCTGCTAGGTCTCGCTCTTCTCCTTCACCACCGATGGCCTGACTATTTATAGCAATTTTGACGGGGGGGTACCCGTCAAAATTGCGAAGATGGTGGGTCTCGTTGTTTCACTGTAAACCACGGACTTCGTATCTAAAATACGGAATCATGTGCTGATTTCCTCTTGGAAGACGAAATTTTGAGTAATTAAATATTATTATTATTTTGGTCCTAAAAATGTGTGCGTGCCTTCAAATGACCGCCATCCCAGATCTGCCGACACAACCCAAAACACCGACTGCAGGATGTCACGCTGGCTCCACCACCACGTTAATCTGGACGGTGGATTGAATCTAAGGAGTGGTCGGCCACGACCGCCTGAAAAGGGGAGGTAGAAGGAGAACCCGATTCTTCTATTTCGGATCAAGACCGGTGGTGGTGACTCTGAACTCTTCGATCGATGCTGACAGCTGACTTTATTTTATTTTTTTTGAAAAATATTGATGGCGACTTTATAAAATTTAATGCGTCCGTTGGCAAAAAGAAAATACTGTAACTTAACAAGTTAACCATAGTTGGCTCATCTCTCTCTCTCTCTCTCTCTCTCTCTCTCTTCTCATTTTTTATTTTAAAATTTATTTTCAATCCACATACCGTTATATTACAGGACACATACCATTCATCTAGCAGACTGGTTAATTTGATAATCTGCAAGTTCTCAAATGGATTTTTTTATGTATTTAATCAAAGTTTCTATTCATGACAGAACCGGTGATCGCGAAATTTCATTTTGGTTGGTTAATTATGTAAGTACGCGAAGAGCGTGATGTCGGAGAAGACGCGTACGTACAATATTCAAGATTATTGTTTGGTTTTTTGTATCAATTGTGATGTAATGTCGGCGCCGCAATAACAATAGCATTCAAGTCTGTGTCCGCGTTGTATCCTTCCATTCCTGTAGAATGGGCCTGCGATTCGGATTTGAACATACCACCACACCAAGCAGATGTGGTACCGCCGTTCAAATTTTCTATTAGGTCCTTACCCATGATATTTTTAAGAAATTGCTCGATGCCTCTCGTAAATTGTTGATATCGCTCGGACGCCCAACGCTAGTGTTTCAAGGGTAGGACAGGTCGGTCGTTTACCACATATGCTTGATCTTCTAATTGCGGTCATGTTCAAGTCTGTAGAAGGAGACAAAGGGAATAGGGTAGTGGGGGGACATTGAGAATTTGAAATAAGCAGGAAATTAAACAAAAAATACCAAATCACAAGGTGCAGTTAGTGAATATGAGCATTAACAAAAATAACTCTGCATGAAAAGATTCATGAAATGGATGATAAACATGCTTCCTTGACATGGAAGGTTTCAACGTGAAATGGAATGAGCGACGACGATATGGTTTCCCATTGTGTTCCTGTATCAATACGTGAACCAAAATCACTCATTCCATTGTGCACCAGGCACAAGCTGCAACCACATTCAACAAAAATCTCGAAACACGGAACCACACCGGCCCTTCGCAACAACATATCGAATATAGCAACCTTCATCGTGCAGTAAGGTCGGGTGACGCCGAGCAACCGAACCGACCACAAGCAATCATCAACATGATAAGCTTCCATTGCAACGGCCACAATCACCAATATACCCCACCCTACATTAAAATGCTTACCCGTTCAGCAACTCAATCACTCGAGTCCCTCTGCGAGGGTCTACAATCCCCTCAAGAGCCTTATCTCGGTTCAAGCTCTCATGGTTGTCTCAACGGTACCAATAACATAGCCAGCAATACTAGCCGATGCATTATTTTTTCTCAAGATTCGTAAAGATATTCATCGGATTGTAAACTATTTGCGCTTGTCAGCTAACGAAGCACCGACCCAATTTGCTCTCCAAACAATTGTAGGCGTCAATAGACGTTCAGTCATCCAACCTGATGACTGCAACTGCAAAACAAAGAGATTCCACATAACCATTAGCATAGGAATGCCATGCATGTCAAGTAATTGGGTAGTGTAATGGACGTGAACGAGTCAAGGTTAAAAGACTCTAATCTTTCTACCAATATGAGCATAACCAAAATGACAAGACCGTACATATGAAGAAACGTAATAAATAGTGTCCCCACCACTAAAGGCTTATATATTTGCAGATCATCTATTTGAAACTGAAACAGTTTTTCAAGTAATGTGCTGTGAAGATGATGCCAATAATACGTTTTATAAATGTAGCACCAGGTAGACATTTAACAATACTATGTTACCATGGGAAGAGTAACATCTTCATCAAACAAAAATTAACTTTCTGAAAAAAATGAGAAAAATGCTGACTTGCATATATGAACTGTTGTTAGATACTAGTTCAAGATTATAGAATGAAAAGCAACCTTTGCAATGAACGTGTGATAATGCTTATCCATCCATTCCTGTGCTTCTGTATGAAGAGATTCTGTTTCACCAACGAGATTTGCAATAGCAAGTGCATGGAAAAAGGATTTCACGGTATTGGCCGGAGTTGTGTCCTTGTGTGCAATTACAGAAACTTTTCCATTCCTCTCCAATAGTATATATCCTTCTGAAACCAAAAATTCAGAAATTTTTACCATTTGATTGAAAAAGGTAAAATCCTAAAATAAAGTCCACAAATGTACCATGTCTATAATGTGATCTTGCCAATTTTAATAGCTCCATCCTTTACACAAAGAGTGACAATACATTAGTATTTGATTCAAATCTGTTTGAAGAAAATATTTAAATATCAAAAACACGTCCAGTTAATGTTTCTCCATATTATTCAGAGACAACAGCGCTAACAAAATAGCACAAGCTAAATGTGAAGGCTACGCACATGTCATGATGCTTGAATGAGGAAATTCTTGTTCCAAGTTTTACAAATTTATGAAGCAATTTATAGTTTTTACTATATGAGCTCCATGGGCTGATCCAAGTGGGGAATACGTGCTCCATGGTTGAAACATGGTAGGGAGAAAGGACTGCACAGAGCAAAAGAGAAAAACAAATGAACAGCCCAATATATATGGTGGCAAGTAAATGATACTACAACATGCATGTAATAAACAGCATATCCTGTTAACTCTGAATGCAACAATATCAACAATGTAATGATATTGTTTAAGAGAAATGCTGTTATGAAAATTATACATGAGCTTTAACAAATTAAGTCAATAATATAGCCAAATAAGACAAAATAGAAATGGGAAATTTGTCACAAATAAATCCATTATTCACAACCAGTGTGGTAAAAGCAAAGAAAAACAACCCTACGCTTTCAATCATTCATGATAAACATGATGACATACCACTACTGCTTTTCTAGCTTTGAAACAGATATTATTGCAAAATATGGGATCCATAGAGCACAGCTACATATCGGCATAGCAGACACCCCATCATTCATTGTTTTTCTTTCCTTGATAACATATGCATATTCTCCATTATTATTTGTGCATGCTTGCCAGAGCACATCAATAAGCGAGAAGGAAAATTGAAGTAAAATGAGAAATTTTTATCCTAAATCTAGGTTTCCACTGTTACGCAGAGAATAGAACACATTCAACGGTGCAGGGACTTTTCCAGGTGCCACATTCAAATTATCATGATACCCGAACATGTGTAAGGTTTCTAGTAAATGAATAGGGAACATAACCCTTGCACTCATAAATCAGAAAGCTTAATATGCTGGTGCAGAAAACAAATATTGAGCTTAGAAATGTAGCTTGGTTCAGACCTCAAATGATGAATTCTAGTCAAAATAAAAAACCCCACTTAAAATCACAATCTAAGAAAACTGTTAGAATTCTATCTTAAAACTAATTGACAATAAGTGAAAGAGTTCATTATGATATAAACCCAAATTCAGTCATTTTTTAACTAATGTAGAACTATTTCAACATTTTCCCCTTACTTGTGACTTTATTTATAAGCTTACGAGTATCTTATAAGTGGAGGTGTATAAACCAATACTAATATCATGTTAAAATTCTATCTTAAAATTAATTAGCAACGAGTGAAAAAAATTCATCATTATATAAACTCAAGTTCAATTTCTATTTTGACTAATGTAGGACTATTCCAACAAAAACAAATAAAGAACCCCATCATTTGCACAAGAAAAATCATAAAAATGACCATTTTACAATTAATCAAACATAATCATGACTAAACCACTCAACAATCAAGCAGGATAGTCATAAATTGACTTGGATATCCTTGCATCATATAAGGATAAATAATGAGTGATGATTCTTTCCTATGGTCCCTACATTACTGAAAGCCTACACAAGCTTAAGTGTTAATGACCTGAACAGCCTCAATTAGGGCATTGTAGGATGATAATCTTTGAAGGACCCGTAAATCATATTCTTGACATTCAAGGAGCACTGATTGACCATGGAATCAAAACCCACGATACCAAGAAAAGTTACAGCAAGAGATAAACATGCATGTTACCTTCGTCAGTCTTCATGAAGTGCTGCAGAAGCAAAGAGCCTCTTTCCTTGTTTATTGTCCTCAAGCAAAGGCAACAAACAGCTCTATAGTTTGCTGAACAAGCACACAATCTTTATTAGAAACAAGGTGTCAATTCAATGAGTCTAGAAAATTTGAAGTGTTGACGAGGCATCTATTTAGATATTATTTTTTTAGATTTCTTAAAACATATCATATAAATACATATATATATCAATAATTATCTATGATTTAGTAATATTTCATTAAAAATACAAAGAATTAGTATTTTTTGTAAGAAAATTTTTAAAATATATATTTAATTAAATGGATCTAATAGAAGATTTGTTTAAGGAAAAAATATGTAAAACCTCCAACGTGTGACTCTATCATGCCTTGGTGCCTAAGCACCCATCTTAATAATTAAGATTGCTACTGATATCACAAGTCAATATTCAATATTATAATATTGGTTCCCAACAAAATGTTAACAAACCCCATTATTGCCTTAGAAATTTCATTAAAATGCAACAATAACAATCCTACTCATAATCCTACCACCATGTTTGTGATATGATGATGAAAGGTTTTAACTTCTACACGTAAACTCAATCCTCAAACTAGTTTACTGATTTCTTCACAAAGGGATTAGGTACTAGTGTTTTTGAAGGTTTATGTAAAGCTAGACATAATAGATATATATCCACCAACTTAAGAGGAAGTGTAAGAATTAAATGTTATTTATGTATTCTAAGAGTTAAATTGTTTGTGTAAAGGTACATGGATTAATGGTTGTCCATTTAGTATTGAGTCCATTTCTGACTACCTATATATTTTACTCATCATCCTTAATCAAGAGAGATTCCCTATTCTCACAACCTATGTGAGAGGTAACTTAATTACCTAGAAAAGAAGTGGAAATCTATTGTTGAGAACTGGTACCAAGGTTGAGAACAGAGAAATGACAAAGCTTGGAAAGTGACGTGGATAAAATCCTGTTTTACAATGACTGGATTTCCATATGAGAAACCATTATCTATGTATTTTGAAAACCAAGTATCAATTTTTATCGAAGTAACCCAATGTTCCATGAGTGAACAATCATGTAGGGTCAGATTGTCACTTCATCATGAATGGGATCCTCAATGGACCTACCACTTTGTGTACTTCTACTCAGCTTGCAAATCTATTCACAAAATGCTTGTCCACTGCTCAATATTAGTCCTAACATAACAACTAACAAGGTGAAAGTTATTGAGATGAATGTTCCATTTTAAGGGAGAGTGTCAACGATGTTACTGGTTCATTAGTTGGGTTATTGGATATCTATATAACGAGATGTTGTAAACACTATATACAGAATATGTTCCACTAATACATTTGGGACTTGCAGAGTCAAAAATATAGCTATTTTATCTTTTCGAACTATGGTCTAGCTACAGGAAATAGAAATATCTAAATCAGGTCACCACAGCATTTATGTAAAACCATATTTGGAATGTCATGAATTCAAAAAATTGAGTGTTGATAGCTTGTCTAGGAGTCAGATAATTGGCTGGTTTTAAATCCAAAACAAAAAACATTTAACATAAGCAAGCAGTTTCAATATTTGAGAAGATGCCAACAGACTTCAAATTGAAGAAAGAGAAGGTTTCAAACAGCCAAAAAGAAAGAAGAGCACAACTAAAACAAAGCTTGGCAAAGTACCATAAATAGTCAGTACTCACCATACATATGGAAAAGAGTCAAAGAGAGAAAAGAAGTCCATATGGCCAGAGGATATTCTCCTGCAATATGAGCAAGAAGCATTCCTAATATCATACCAATCATTGTTGCAACTGTCTCTTGGCTTCCTTCCTGACAAACACGAGTACACAAGTTAATACATTGAAAGAGGTATTGCTTACAATCCAACTTCCATCCACCCACAGAAAGCCACGCTTTAATAAAAAACATACCAAATAATTGTTCATATGAAGGAGTATATATAAACCTTTGCAGAGATATCTGCTGCATTGTTCTCAAGTGAAAAATGTTGAGTCAAAGCTGCTCTTGTTGCCCCACCAGCAACACCAGCTGTTCAGAACAGAGAGAATGTGTGAAGACAGCAAGATAACAATATAAAAGCAATCCACTGTTAAAATAAAGGAACTTCATCTATATCATGTCGCATGTTACTATCTAACAAAATTTTGTATGATTTCAATACAAAACTGGAATGTTATATAGTTTACAACACACCAGGACACTATTCAGCATCTCATATTTAGGTATCATTCCTTTGCGAAAACAACAGATGGCTAGAAAGTAGAGAAAGTGAATTGTCTGCAAGTAATCAACAAACGGTGGTCTGGCAGAACAAGGTGTTAAAAGAGAGGAGAGGGGAAATGCAGAAACTAAATCTTTAAAGTGCCTCTGTGAACCATGTATTCTCATGATGAGTATACATGATGTATACTTTTTTGGCCAAAGCTCAAATATTGCACCCGTTTGCACTAGTTCTAAAAAATGGGTGTTTTCTACAAACACAGGTTAAAATAAGCACTCCACCAAAAATGATTAAATCATGATCCGATGATTGTAGTTTGAATTATTTCAATGATATATGAATCATCATTCTTAGTAACTGTACAAAATAAAGGAAATAAGTTTTGTTGGAAAAACATAGGCCGACATAAACTAATTAAAAGATGAAGAATGAGTTGACATAAAAAAGGACTTTTTGCATTTATTGTCAATTGATTTTAACTTGGATGTCTATATCCCTATATGATATCAAAGCCAAAAGAACTTAGTAATGCGACACATCCACTCAAAAAAAAACACTTATATTAAGAGCAGTGTTGAAAAAAATGTAGTCCCCATGGGAACTAATTAAAAGATACAGAATGAGTTAACATAAAAAAAGATTTAGTTACTCATTGCTAATTGATTTTGAGTTAAACATCTATATTTTAATAAGTTTCATCTAGGGAAAAAAAATAAATCCTGAAATATTCTCTCTCATTGATAGTTATAAATCCTGAACTTCTTTAAAATGAGATGCTTTTTTTGTTAAAAAGATAGGGTGTTTGGCATAACCACTGACACTAATTTTGGGACAATATTATTTCTTTTTGAGGATTCATTTTCAAACAAAAATGTAAACTACTTTTGTGATGGATGGCTACTATTTAGGATATCAAATAACAAAAATAAGGATGGGTTTTACTGGATACTATCTCTCTAGAATGTAGACAGCAGTAGGCCCTGATGCAAAAAACTCACAAGTTTATCTCATGCCAATAAGCTAATATAAAACTATTGCACTTGGCATGATTTCTACTGGCAATATTAGAGCATGTCTATGCTAACAAGACTATAATAGTTTGACAAAACATACTAAGAGATCTTGATAAGCTTCCGAAGCACATTACTGGAATCAGAACAGAAGGAAACAAAGGGGAAACAAGATCCATCAACATGCCTGCATTAACCAATTGCACATAAATAAGAGGTTTGGAAAAGAATAATCACTGAAAAGGGAAAATCCAATGCATGAGACTCCCACAAATATGAAGTCTAGGGAAGGTCCAATTGCATGCAATTTTTTTACCACCATAATTGGGTCCAATTTTATGCAGTCTAGAGGTTTAGGTCACAATGGAACAAGTTTACCATCATGCCAAGACTCACCTTCTCAAGAAGAGAATAATCACTACAAACAAAAATAAAATAACTAGCAAAATATTGCCCATCTCCAAAGTAAAACACGAAAAAGAACAGATTTTAAAATAAGCATCATCTCTGGAGTTCAATGTTGACGATAAGTCTGTCAGAGAAATGATAGCCCACACAATTAAGAAGACAGAGAAAAATCCCATACCACACTGATCAATTCTAACCAACCCAAACAACAGGCTAAGAAGCAAAGTATGGCTTGCAGCAAGAAAGATACCAAGCTATCAGAAAATGGATGTGAATTTTGTAGATGCTCTTGCTAAAATTCCCAGTCATGAAATGTTAATCCCCTTACCAACAATTTAATTCATATGTTTACAAAAAAAATGACACATCAATCATATAATAGGTAACAAATCCGCATTGAATTTTATTTTTGGAAAAATTAAGCAGTGAAACTGATCCATTAGTCCAATTATTCTGTCCCATGGCACTAAGCTCCATGGATTGGTGACAAGATGCCTAAGACATGTACATCCACGAATACAAAACAAAGAAGGTGAAATAGAAAAAACACACGAGACTTGAAGTAACAGTTTAAGAGATAAGATCAAGTTTCAAAATTGGTACACTACCAACCTAACTTTTATTCTTTATGACCAAAAGGGTAAATTTCCCACACTACCTTATAAGACTAACAAATCAAGCCAACACTTAGCATTAATTTTTCAAAAAAAAATCATATCCCTATATTTTCCTAGTTACGTGAACCATCAAAATATGGATGGCTGCAACATTGCATATCTGATTGAAAGTGTGGGTGGACCTTGGGTCAAACCTGGGCTGGATTGGCCTATGCTGATCATAGGCCACATAGGAAAGATTTTCCAGCCTTCTGACCAGAGGCTTAGTCCCCAATTGGGCTAGGCCAGGCTGGGTTGGGCCCAAGCCTAGGCTAGACCATGCCCACTTTTTTAAAATTTTTAATTTTTTTAATTATATAATTTAATTTATAGAATATACCATAAATGCAAAAATGAAGAAAATTTAAAGAAGTATAAGCTCACAAAAAAGAAATGCTAAGAAAATTATTAGTGAAGTTAAAAATCAAGCTTATAAGGACTTATACGATAATTTCAACAAAACAAGAAGAAAATAAAATATATAAATTGACTAAGGCTAGTGAGAAAATCTAGAAATTTTGGTCAAGTGTATTCAAGACAAAGATGGTAGAGTTTTAATAAAATAAAATGAAATAAAAGATAGATGGTGTAGGTATTTTAATAAACCTTTTGATAAATCTACCATAGGAAACTCTTACATGCCAAAATTTGGGTAGCAATATAAAGAACATAAATTATAGTTATTTTAGAAGAATTAGTAGTTTGAAGGTAAAATAAAATGTGAGAAAAATATTAGACCAAATAGTATTTCTATTGAAGTGCAGAAGTTTATGTGTGAGATAGGAACTTATGTGATTAACTATGTTTTTTTATATAATTTTAAAGACAAACAAGAAGTCTTTAATAATTATATTTACGAATAAGGGTGACATATAGGACAACAATAATCATCGTGGTATTAAGTTAAAGAGTCATATTATGAAATTAGGAGAAAAGGTAATTTAAGCAAAGATTAGGACATATAATTAAAATCACAGAAAATCAATTTAACCAAATACTTGGCTGCAAAGCATAATTGTATACAAAAAGGTAGTGTTGCTGAGATGTATATACTCATATGGATGAACAGTAAACACTATAAGAGAAGCCTAAAAAATGATTTTATTAGGAGTAAAGTAGGAGTTGTAACAATTGAAGATAAGAGAAAATCAACTAAAGAGGTTTAGTCATATCCTTGGGAGACCAAGGAATGCACTAGTTAGTAGAAGAAAATTAATTAGTGTAAAAGAAATTAAAAGAAATAGAGTACGGTATACAACTTCCTAGTTAGAAATTTTGAGAAAATATTTAATTTTATGTAATTTAATAGAGACTTGACCAGGGTTGAACTTGGACCAAGGTCCCAAGTAGAAATGGGCTTGGTCGCTAGGCCCAGGCTTTTTTTATTTTATTTTATTGCTAGGCCCAGGCTTGAGGCCTGTCCAAGTTGGCCTGGAGCTGCCCTAGGCCAAGCCGAGCTCTAGGGCAGGCTAGCTTGAGGGGCCAAGCCCAACTTCTATGTCCATATCATTAGATTATGTAACATCAACAAACTTTATAGCGTATACTATTATTGCCAACAAAAACTAAAATGAACTTAAAAATGCTGCATGAATGTGAGATTTCAAAGATTCAATCATAGAAAAAAAAGGAATTATACCAAGGTCATTCATAAAATCTGCAGCTAAACGCCACATCTTTGCATTTCCATCTAGATTTGAACCCTGAACAAAGGAAACAAACACAAACATTGTGTAAAAGCATCTAGTGAAGCAACAGAAAAATGAGACCAAGTTCTAAAGTCACCTTTGTATAACGAAATGGAATTCAAACCAACTCAAATTAAAGAAACTAGAAGGCTTTCTTCAGTATAAGTTTGATGCATTTGATTCAAGGAATAATACATGTTACAAACCTATAGTTGAGATACGTAGAGAAGGGTGCGTAGCAAGTACCTGGTAGAAGGTGAACAAAATACCACCAAGCATCCCAGTGAAATCCCTCAAAAACCACTGTAAAATTATCTAAGTCTTGTCAAATTCCTAGTCAACAAATTAAATAAGGTAAAAGGACACTCAATCAATTGAATAGACAGTAATTGCATAATTCCGAAAAAAACATCTGCTTTTTTGGAATCGTAAAAGAGCGTATTTTTCTCTCTGTCTGAACAATATTAAATGTTGTAAGACATGTCCTTGGAAAACATCCACCACCCTTGCCGGAACTGACTAAACAAACTATTGAAATTAAAAAAATCATCAAATTACACCAACATGTCATCGTGTCGAGTTATCAAATAGAATATAATAATTCAACATAGCATACTGCATACATTAAATAACGCCATTGCACCTGAAAGGTCGCACCAATAACCGTAGCGGACTTCTCACCCACACCGATAGCACTCAACAAAGCCTGAACACAACTTTGCATAGTCTCGATCATTTCAGTGAGGAGAAAAAACATAAACAGCGTGATTAAGCTAACTACTTAACAGAATGAACTAAAAGTTGAGAAAGGCTCACTTGAGTCGAAAGCATGGAGCGAATATATGTAGACAGACCCTACGTGGAAAATTGAGCGAGTGCTGTCTCAGAAAAAACGACAAGTAAAACAGGAAGAAGAAATCCATGGAACCTACAAAAGTATAATACCTGCAACGAGTCCCACACCTGAAAAGGAAGATAATCAGGAGTGACGCTGGCTGGATAACCCTGGAAGCTCAGAAACAATGCGGTCAAATGAAGTAGAGAGCAAAAGTCTTAAGATCAGAAAAATCGTGAAAACTATTGTAACGGACACGGGAAACGAGATGCATTCGAAGGAATCCAGGGA